>PVJO010008244.1:0-76519 GCA_004026905.1 Hystrix cristata | reverse complement strand
AGCATAATATCCAAGTGACAACCATGTTATAACATGTCAGTGCTACACTTCTTTTTATGCCCAAATAACATTCCGCTGTATGGATACACCACTTTAAAATCATATTTTGAAAATAACAATTCTGTGTCCATTGGTGCTTATAACTAAACCTGCCTCTTAAGATTTCCAGCTTCTCCTGCTAGAAGAAAACACTTGAAGCCATAGGCACAGGCAGAGACTTCCCGAACAGGACTCCAACAGCACAGGAAATGGTAGTAAGATTCGACAAATGGGATTACAGCAAATTATGACATTTCTATACAGCAAAAGAAACAATCAAAAGAGTAAAGAAACAGCCTATGGAATGGGAGAAAATATTGGATTTTCTAAAATAAAATATATATATATATAAAAATATATTGTGATATATATATCACAAAATTAAAAACCAAAAAATCAAATAACTCAATAAATAAATGGCCAATTGAATGAATATTTCTCAAACGAAGTACATGTGACCAATGAGTATATTAAAAATGTTCAACAACTTTAACCACAGTAAAATGCAAATCAAAATTACACTGAAATTCCATCCTCAAGAACACAAAATGGCTATTCTCAAGAACACAAAAAATGATAAATGCTGGCTAGGATGTGGGGGGAAAGAAACTCTTCTATACTGTGAGTGATAACACAAGTTAGGATAGTCACTATGGAACACAAAATTTCCTCAAAAAATAAAAATAGAGATACCTTATATCTAGCTATACCATTCTTTAGTATATTCTCAAAACAATTAAAGTCAACATAGTACAGGGATACCTGCATATCCATGTTTATTGTGGCACAATTCACAATATCTAAACTGTGGAAATAGCCTAGGTACCCATCAACAGATGAATACATAAAGAAAATGTGCTATAGAAGCACAATGAAATATTACTCAGTCATAAAGAAGAATGAAATGTAATCTGCAGGAAAAAGGATGGTACTGGGAACCATTACATTAAGAGAAATACGCCAGACTCAGAAGGACAAATATCACATATTTTCTCTGATAAATGAAATCTAAAAATAAAAATTAGAAAAAAAGAGAGATGACAGGAAAGTTGAAGGGACCTTATTAAGGAAGAGGAAGGGGATCAAGGAAGGCAGAAGGAGGGAAGAGGAAGGAGACGATAAGGGAGTATAAATAAAGCATTTTATATTCATGTATAAATATACCAAATGGAACCCATTTCCCTGCATAATTAATATGCACTAATAATAAAAAAAAAACCTCCAGTTTCTACATACGTAAGCAGAGGACAGAATAAGTTCTGCCACTGTGTGAATGTGACAGGGTATTTCTCCAGGCTTCCGTTTCCTCATTTGTAAAGTGGAAATAATCCCAGTCCTAGTACCTACCTACAAAGTTATTAAGATTATTATAATTTATTAAAGACTAGAAGAGTGAGTCCCCATAGGACTAACTAAATAGCTATTATTTGTCAAATCTGATTGGATTTTTAGTCGCAAGGGTGATAGGCATTTATTGCAACCAATTAAAAACTACAGAGCCCTTTTGAGTTCACCCTCTCGCCTCAGCGCTCCATCACCCTTGGCCATCGCCAGCCCAAAGTGCCATGCGCCTCTCTTCACACCACTTTCTATGCCCACACAAAGTCACACAACAAAAAGGCACACACAGGGAGGTTTCTCCCTTTTTCATTTACTCTCATATATTTCATTACTGTCATATATTACTGTCAGGCATTAGTTTGCAATTTGTATTTTTAACCGCAATACATGTGATCGGCACGCCAGTCCAATCCGTGCGTATCTTTTTCTCTTTAGTAGCCAGGCCGTACTACACAGCAAAACATGTTCCCAACATATTTGCTGTATACCATGTGCATTCAGATGATTTTCAATGAGCATGATAAAAGTGCTGTAATAAACACTTTTAGTGAAATATTAAATAGTAAATTTAATAGCAAATAATACATAAGTTAACCACAGTTTTGTTAGTTTTGGTCTGTCTACATCTTTGCATGCCCAAATCCAAACTAGATCTATACTTACTCTGGTGAACGGGACTTTTTTTTTATTTCAAGCAGAAGAAATTTGACAGAAAAGAGATTAGCTCGGTAAATGGACAACACCTGCTAAGTAAGGGCACCCCGCTAAAGGCTAAGGAGAGGAGGATGAGTAAGGAGAAATTGGGGCAGAAGATAATCAGATCAGAAGCGTCAAGAACGGGGAACTTCCTCAAAAACTCTGCTCCAACCTAGCTCCAAAGCGGTGAAAGTTTTACCCTATTATTTTTTTTTTAATGTTAAAGATAGCATCCTCTATTAGATTTACATCTGCTTTCTGGAAACGATTTTTAAATTTTAATTAAAATTTAAATGTTTGCAATTAAACCTTGCTACTCCATTCTAAGTTAAATAAACAAAAACAATCAAATTTATTCAAAATTGGACAGCGGAAGTAAAATTAAGCCTACCACGAAGCTATATGCTGACGGCTGGATAGATTTTAGTACCATCCTGGAACCTGGCAGGACACCATGATTCTCTCCATTTCATGGGAGAACCTGCCATGGAGCGATGTGCTTATAAAAACCTCTGAATGAAGTCTCGCGGATTAATTTTAGTCACCAAAGCTGGAATTTAAGATCTGAAATGAAGCCAGCCATGGTAGCAAATGTCTGTAATCCCAGAAGCCTTGGAGGCAGAGGCAGGAGGATTGCAAGTTTGAGCCTAGCCTGGGCAACTTAGTGACTAATCAAGACCCTGCCTAAAAATAAAATAAAAAACAGTTCTGGTGATGTAGCTCAGTGCAAAGGCCCTGAATTCAATCCACAGGACCAAAAAGGAAAATCTGAAAATACAAGGTATTTCACCCACGGCTTTCTTCTGACACGGACTCTGATATCTTCCAGCTGGTCCCAGCGTCCATGAAAGCGTTTACTATAAACCTCGCCCTGGCCCCCCTTTCCAAGAGCCAAACCAATTTAGAAAAAAGACAGGGAAAAACGATCCCCCTTTTTTTATTTCTGGAAATACGTGCTCTGTGGAAAAATTTTTTATCCAGAGGGAAAACTTCTGGATTTTACTGGCTCGCTAAAATATAAACCATTTAGTGGCCTTTTTTTAAAACCTAAGATTAAGCTTTCTTTCATCTGTTTGCACATGTCAACCAAAAATAGCAGAGTATATATAAGAAAAAATGTGTTTGTGTAAAAAAGAAAATTTATACGCCGAAAGCCATGATCTCCTTTTGCTGCAGTGTTGTTTCTCGGTTTCTTTTTTTTTTAATTCAAATTTCTACAATAACATGAAAGAGAATAGTGATTGCCGATCAGCCCCAAGAATTCTCACAAGATCTGCAAAGGGCTCACTAAAGGTGATGGAATGCTGACGGCTGAGAACTAGCAATTGTGCAGAAACCCAGTCAGGTAAACAAATATGTGCTCCGAAATTTAATATTCTGTTACGGGATAGAAAAATTAATAACACCTTTAATTGACAGCTTCTTTATTTCCATTAACCAAGGTATAGATGGCCCCCAAAATAACCTCAAGCTGTCTTGAATCTTGGCAGCACACAGCTATTTCCTCTGTGGTCTCCAGGGTGCAGCCACCCTGCACTTTCTACAAGGCAGCACATTTAGACCTTTCAAGGGCCCTTTTATAACCGGCCACCCTGCCTCTCCCCACGGGAGAGACTGAAAGACTGTCTCGGGAACAGTGTGGGACCTAGCAAGTCCTGCAGACCGGCCAAGAGGAGGCCCACCTGCTCCATGCCTAGCCACAGACGACAAACACTTTCTTTTGGTCCTGAGCTTTCCAGTCATTTGGAAATCAACGTGTTTCACGCCTTATCCACACTCATCTGTTTCAGCAACAAGTGGACTGGGCTTCAGCTGCAAGAAGTTGTCAACGTGACACAAGTTCACATTTCATTCATGATATCTAACAGAGCCACATCACTGACTCAGTGTCACTGCGCCCCTTCTCCAAGTCAGGGGTTGGAGGGGTGAGTTCTGTCTGTGGATCAAGCCTTGTGGCCTCCTAAGTCTTTGAGCACTGTGTGCAAAAAGCAGAGCCTGGCTCATCTCCTCCTGCTTCCTCAGTCGGTGCCAGCCAGCCCCTCATGTGCAGGCACCCTTCCTGGCTTCCGTATCCTCCTTAGCGCTTAGCAACAGGCCTATTATTTCCTAACTGATTAAGATCTCCCAGAATGAGTCCAAGGACAACCATCCAAGCTGGGCATTTTCTCCAAACAGAGGCTCTTAAATACCTTTTTGTTGTTGGTCATGAACTCTTCGAAGGCAGGAACTGGATCTAATTCATCTTTTTCTCTCTAGGCCTGGTAATAATGTATAGTAACTGCTCAATAAATATATATTAACAACAGTAATAGCAGTGATAAAGATAGAATAGCTAATATTTCCTGAGCATGGGTTTTGTGTCAAGAATTTTGTTGAACATCTTACTTGTGTCATCTCATTTAGTCTTCACCACTGCACCACAAGAGACGGAGCACAATTATTCCCACCTTAAAAAAGAAGAAACTGGGGCTGGGGATTTAGCTCAGTGGTTAGAGTGTTTGCCTTGCAGCCACATGGTCCTGAGTTCGATCCCCAGTACCAAAAAAAAAAAAAAGAAGAAGAAGAAGAAACTGAGGTTTATAGGAGGACTTCGCTCAGTATCAAACATAGAATAAGTGGGAATAAAGAGGCCGAAATCTAGGTGCACCTGACTCCTGAGCCCAAACTCTTTAGCCCAAACCTTATTAAGTTGCTGACAAAATGGATTTAAGTATTCACCCATCTCTAGCAACCCTTCAGTGCCAACAGGAATCCTGTAGAGAGGATGAGATAAACAGCCAGGTCTTGGAAAATTTGTTGGCTATTCTTTCTCTATATCACTGATACTTTTTGGTAGCAGAGAACCATGCTGCCAGCAGATAATGTTGTTATTGAGATCAGCACTTATCTATTTTGGTGCCACGTAGGAGTGTACCAAACAGCGCACTTGTAATTTTATACTCTGTTCTAATGGTAAGCTCCGACTCCGCCAGCGCTTGACAGAGCAGAATACACACTTTAATATACACACTTAGAAATATACCCTCGTGGTGCAAATCAGTTCTAATCCATCAGTAATCACGATGCCTTTTACACACTGTTTATTCTGCTCCCCAGCAAAATCACCGCCAGTTCCCTTCCCGGTGGTGCCGCCTACTGAGCAGACGGACGATTTCCAACCTGCAAACAGTCCCATCGTCACTTCCCACGCATAAGCTCGCCTGTCCCCAGGTGTTACGGAAAGCTCAGTTACTCGGCTTTCCGGGCTATGGACGGCCTGTCTTCCCGGAACTCAACTGTAAGCCGTTAGCTTGCTTCCAACACTTGGATCTTCACTGAGGTTTACTGGCAATTAGGTTTGTCCTCATTCCAGATCCTTCCAGCTCTGGCCTCCGTTAAATTTCTTTGAGCACACCCTCTTCTTTTCCCATTTCCCAATCCGCTAAAGTTTCTTTTTTTTTTTTTTTTAACACTGAATCATAAATTACAAGGTGTAATCTAAAGGAAAACATTTATTTTGGAGTCTCATTAACAACTCAAAGGAGAGTGATAGTGTTTATACCCAGCATGGTGGAGTGGACTCCCACAGATGTGAAAAAGGCCAAGCCCTCATCCTAATCCTTAAACACACACACGCAAGTACACACACCTGGACACACAAGGGTGCGCATACACACACACACACACACACACACACACACACACACACACACACATGCACATCAGTATTTGCAACAGCGAAATACCACTGATAGGCAGAGGTAAGAAACACTTCACCAAATACAGTCTATTACTCTTCTCTTAAACACCAAGTTTGAAGCTCCCTTTAGTGAGTAATTTACTGTCAACTGGCACCTGTAATTCTTTACATAACAGTATTTAAGATACCATCTCTCAGCTCCAAAACCTACCATCCTATACTCTGATTCTGGGGCTGAAACTGCAAACTACCCTTTGCTTTGCCAGGTGGCTCTACGCTCATATCTGCAAATAGGGGTGATAGAAGGAAACTGCAAGGTAGAATGTAAAACCAACAGCATCCTTGCCTGCTTCTTGTCCCTGTTAATGTCACCCCTCTGTGGCCCTTTAACACAGGAGCTATGATCAAGAAATACAGTGAGGGGCTGGGGATTTAGCTCAGTGGTAGAATGCTTGCATAGCCAGCACAAGGCCCTGAGTTCAATCCTCAGCACCGAAAGAAAGAAAGAAAGAAAGAAAGAAAGAAAGAAAGAAAGAAAGAAAGAAAGTCACATTTTTTAAAAATCATTACAATAAAAGACATACTGCCACTAATTCCCCTCAAAATACTACCCTTTCCTCCAAACACACTTACGCCATCACTCTGGCCACTCTTTGAAGCAGTGCTGTAAGTCCTCTTTCGTGAGTCTTCAGTTGTACTGTTACAGCTGCTTTGATGTCCTGAGTTGATTTACCTTTCATGGTCATTTTTGACTTTGGGAAAAAACCACAAGTTGCACAGTGCCAGATCCAGCAAATAAGGTGGATGAGGACTGTAGTGGTTAGATCTAAAACGACCCTTGAAGCCACATGTGCCTGGAGGGTGATGGGTTATGTAGGTATCGTAGCTGACTTGCTGTTGGGAGGTGGGGTTCACAGAAGATGTGGGCCCCTGTGGGCATGACCTGGATGGGTGCATCTCCCTTCCTCCAGACACTCCCCTTTCTCTCTCTGCTTCCTGGCCTCTGTGAGCTGCCATGAGCTGAGCAAGCCCTTCCACCGTGCAGGAACTGAAACTTTTTAAAAGTGTGAGCCTGGAGATCCAACACAACTGAGTAGAGGAAGAGACACGTTGGAGAGACTCAGAGAACATCAACTAGAAACACAGATAACTTAAGCAGGGGGAGGGACATACACTGTGATACAAGAATCACTTTGAAAGAAGATACTTGTAGGTTAAGCAAAATATACTCACAGGAGTTAAAAAGAGGGGAGTTGGGCCTATCTGTTGGGTTCCCACCCTCACGCACCTGAAGAACAGCCATGCTGAGAACCTCCCGCATAGCTGGAGGGATGTAAGTGGCATATCAGGGTTAGTTCTCAGGATGGACTGGGGGTACATGAGCCCCTCCATCCCATCGCCCTCTCTCCAAACACTGAGCAGCCTCCGGCACACACCACAGGAAAGAGATCAGGGCCAGGAGAGGCTTCCTCCCCACCCAGCTGATCTCAGACTCCAAGAGGACAAACAAGTAAACGCTGCCTGTGTCTGGAGTCATCAGTATCCGGCCCCAGGCATACCTGAGTCACCACTGAGTGCCTCAAGTTTGTCCCACACCGACTAGGACAAACACTGGTGTGATGTGACTCCATAACTGGCATCCTGGGCTCACTTGACTCCACACCCAGCTCCCATGGCCCCGCACAACTCGTAACCCGGATGGAGACTCTGTCTGATGTCCCTAGGCAGTCCTGGGCAACGTGGGTTTCCACAGAGAGCTCCAGTCTCACATGAGTATCCACTTGGTGCACCTGACCTGCAGAAGTGCCCGTTTATGCCAGGTACACTGCCTACCACCCTGAGCACAACACACTCTTCACCCTACACATTGCTAGAGTCTAGCCAAGTCCATACCCACCCATTAGGATGGTCTTCTGCCTGGTTAGCAGTAAGGACTAAAGGGCTGCTGACTCATGCTGTGTTACACCACCTAGCACCCTATGCCCTCCCTGGGCCTGCCAAAATCTCCCCAAGTTAGTCCTGGGTGAACCTGGGTCTTCTCTGGGCACCCCAAGGTGACACATGCCTCCACCTGGTGTCTAGCCTGGTACTACAGACACAAGAACATACATCAAGCACCAAGCATTGGTCTCAACCAGAAGAAGTCCACACCAGGAGCCTCAGAATCCAAGACCTCATCCTTTCCTGGGCTGTCCCAGCCCAAACAGTTGCCACAAACAGGGGTTTACAGAGAAGGGTCCTTTGAACTGAGAGACCACCACACAACCCCACAGACTATCAAGAGGGTCACAGAGAAATGAGACTTATAAGATTAAAGCTGTAGGCCCAGGAAGAAAACTCTCTTCTGGGAATTTCTGGGAATATGTAGGAATTTTTTTTCTCTTTTTCTCTTATTTTTTTTTTGTGTTTTTTCTTCTCCCTTTGTTTAACCAAATTTTTTTCTTTGCTTCTCTATTGATATGTTTTTATTTTTACTATTTTTTCTTTTGGTGGAGTTTGGAGTTTTACCACTCATTTCCTTGTCTCTTGCCCCCCATTTTAATATTACTTTTTTATTTGTTTGAATAGGTCTTGCTTTGTTTCTCTCTCTCTCTCTCTCCCTCTCTCTCTCTCACTCTTTCTATTTCTCTCTCTTTCTTCTTTTTTTTTGCTCTCTCTCATATCTCTTTCAACTTGTTCCCTCAGTATTTTTTATTTTCTTTTCCTCTACTTTAATCTCCACTCCCTATTATCTATCCTTTTCTCGTTGGTTTTTTTAATTACTATTATCCAATTCCACTAGTTTCCCTTTACTGCTTGATAGGATCTTTTACATCAGTCTTACCACCTTATTCTCGTCTCCCATTGCTTAATTTTTCATAATCTATTTCTTTTTTCTTCATGCTTCCATACTCATACCATTTACCCTTTTAAATCTGTAGGTAGTTAACTATATATGGCTGAACACTTCTATATGGTGAAAGGGGGTAAAATTGTTCTATTGAGTGGATATTTACTTTGTATAACTATCTGATTATCTGAGACTTAGTTCTATAACTATAGATCTCTTACCAGTGGTTAAAGGTGGCAAAGTGTTAATTATTATAGTCTGACATTATACATTTTGTGCTTGATGCTATTGTCATTGCTGATGGTGCTGAGTTAGCCAAGGTGACATAACTGTTGTGATCAGTTCATCTTCCTTATGTGCCAATACCTTGATGGTCTAGGGGTCATAAACGATCCTATAGTCCAGTATCAAAAAACTGAGTGCAACTTTTCATTCCTATAAACAGAGGTGGTAGGATCCTGGGACAGACTCGAAGGCCAAAGATAGCTATCCTAGAAGACATCTCTGAAAAGTAGTCATTACCTAAAGAGGTCTTAATATCACCCATTTATTTATGATAAGTAATAAAGCTACTTACCATAAGTAATGTGCAAGCCTAATACAGAAAACAAATAAAAAAGTTGAAAATAAGAAAGCTTGGAAGCAAAATGCACTCAAAAACTCCCAACTCACTCAAAGCAAATCCAGGGGTAATTGGGGGGAAGAAATCAAAAGCCACAGAGATGAAATTTCTGAAATGGTAGCAATGGAAGCAACAAAGCAGATTAATAAGACTCTTGATAAATGGATATAATTACACAGATAATTAAAGAGATGATGAGAATATTGAAGGAAATAGTTAATGAATCTAGAGTAGATACAGATTTCAAAAAATAGAGGGGCTAAGGAAAGACATGGAAACCATGAATGCCCAACATAGAAAAGAACTGGATTCCATAAAGCAGTATCAAACAGAAATCCAGGAGACTAAAAATTCTATTGAAACTATATGAAACAGAGTCAACTAATGTGAAGATAGAATATCAAACCTAGAAGAGAGAGTTGTGGTTGGTGATCATCAAAACAGAGATTTCTTAAAAATAGCAAGATTCCATGAAAAAAATCAATCCAATAGCTGCTAGACAATGCAAAGAAGACTAATCTAAGATTAATTGTAATCAATGAAAAATCAGAAGATAGCACAAAAGGCATTTAAAAAACTTCACAAAATATTCTAAGCATGGAAATAGAATTTGACATACAGATAAGTGAGGCATATAGAACTCCAAATAGCCATGATCAGAAAAAAAAAACCACTATACCAAAACATATAACAATCAAGATTCCAGAAATTCAACACAAGAACAGAATCTTAAAATCTGTTAGAGAAAAGAAACAAATCACCTGTAAAGGAAAACTTATCATGATTAGAGCAGACTTCTCAAGTCAAGGAGAATTTGGGGTAAAGTATTTCAAACCATAAAAGAAAACAACTTCCAACCCAGATTGATGTACCCTGCAAGATTATCATCCAAAACTGATGGAGAAATAAGATACTTCCATGATAAAGAGCAACTGAAGAAATTCATGACCACCAGACCAGCACTACAAAAAGTTCTGAATGATATTCTAGAAAAAGAAAATGAATCCACCAGGCAAGGTGAGCAATTAAGTAGAAAGGAAACCAACAAGAGAAAATAATATAATGACAAAGGTAAGTCAATTCCTATCAGTGATAACCATCAGTAAGAATGGTCTCAATTTCCAATCAAAAGAAGCAGACCGGCAGAATGGATCAAGAAACAAGATCCAACAATATGCTGCATACAAGAAACACATTTAAAATCAAAAATAAATACATAGACTAAAAGTCAAAAGGATGGAGAACAAAATTCCATACAACAGGAACCCAGAAAAAAAGCAACAGTAGCTATTCTAACTGCAGACAAAGTGGATTTCAAGTCAAGACTCATCGGGAGAGACAAAGAAGATCACTACATACTTGTTAAAGGAACAATTCAAGAGGAAGAGATAACAATCATAAATATATATACAGCAAATACCAGTGCACTCAACTATGTAAAACAAACACTAGGCTGGGGATTTAGCTTAGTGGTTAGAGTTCTTGTCTCACAAGCACAAGGCCCTGAGTTCAATCCCCAGCACACACACACACACACAAAAAAAAAAATACTAGAGGATATGAAAAATCAGATAAGCACTAATATAATTGTGATAGGGGACCTCAATAGCCCACTGTCACAAACAGATCAACTAGACAAAAAAAATTAACAAAAAATTATCAGAGTTGAACCAAACCTTTGAATGAATGGACCTAATAGCTATCTACAGAGTGTGCCACCCAACAACAACAGAATGCACATTCTTCTCAGCAGCATATGGGACTTTCTCCAAAATAGACCACATATTAACTCACAGAACATGTTTGAATAAATACAAAGGGCCAGGCATGGTGGCATATGCCTATAATCCCAAGACTCAGGAGGCTGAGGCGGGAAGATTACCATGAGTTCAAGGCCAGCCTGAGCTACACAGTGAGTTCAAGGCCAGCCTGAACTACATAGCAGGACCCTGACTGAAAAAACAAAATAAACAAACAAATAAATAAAATAAATAAATAAATGCAAAGGAATTGAAATTATCCCATGCATATTATTAGATCATACTGAGATGAAATTGGAAATCAATGGCAAAAGAAAGCATAAAAACTATACAAACAGATAGAAATCAAACAATGCTTCTTGGATAACCAATGGGGTACAGATGAAATTGAAGAAAAAATTAGACAGTTTATACACTTAGACAATAATGCCAGTACAACATACCAGAACCTGTGGGACTCAATGAAATCAGTCCTACGAGGGAAGAGTACAGCAGTGGATCCCACATCAGAAAAATAGAACAAGCTCAAATAGATAACCTAATATTGAACCTCAAGTGTCCAGAAAAAGAACAGCAAGTTAAACCCAAAACTTGTACAAGGAAGGAAATTCTAAATATCAGAGCCAGAAATTAATGCAATTAAAACTAAAAAAAAAAAAATTACAAAAAATCGGTGAATTGAATAGTTGGTTCTTTGAAAGATTAAATAAAATAGACAAACCCTTAGCCAATTTTATCAAACCAATGAAAGAAAATATCCAAATCCATGTAATTAGGAATGAAAAGGGTGAAATCACAATGGATCCTGCAGACATCCAGAAGATAATTGGTACCTAATAAAATGGAAAATTTAAAGAAATGGATACATTCCTGGATACATATGAATTATCAAAGCTGAATCAAGAGATATAAAAATTATAAATAACCCAATATCAGTCAATTAAATTGAGGTAACAAAAAAAAAAAAAAACTACTCACAAAGAATAGTCCAGGTCATGATGGATTCACTGCTGAGTTCTACAAGAACTTTAGGGGAAACCAAATGCACTGCTCCTCAAACTCTAATGAAATTGAAAGGGAAGCAATACTCTCAAACTCATTCCTGGAAGCAAGCATCACTGTGATACCAAAATCAGAGAAGGATCTAACCAAAAAAAAAGAACTACAGGTCATTCTCCTTAATGAATATAGATGCAAAAATCCTCAATAAGATACTGGCAAACATAATGCAGCAGATCATCAAGAATATTATACATCATGAGCAAGTAGGCTTCATCTCAGGGATGCAGGGATGGTTTGACATACACAAATCAATAAATGTGATACACCACATGATAGAATCAAGAATGAAAACCACATGATTATTTTAATAGATGCAGAAAAAGCATTTGACAAAGTCTAACACCAATTCATGATGAAAACCCTAAAGAAAATTGGAATAGAAGGTCTTCATCCCAATATGATAAAAGCCATCTATGAAAAACCGACATCATACTAAATGGACAAAAACTGAAAACTTTCATTCAAAAAGCAGAAACAAGACAAGAATGCCCACTATCACCACTCCTATTCGATATAGTTCAGGAAACATTAAACAGAGAAATTTAAAAAGTGAAAGAAATAAAAGGAATAAGGAAAGGAAAGGAAGAAGTTAAATTATCATTATTTGCAGATGACATAATACTCTAAACAGAAGACCCAAAATCTCCACCAAAAGACTCCTAGAATTAATAACCAAATTTGGTAGCATAGCAAAATACAAAGTCAACACTCAAAAATAAATAGCATTCCTTTATTTATACTTTCAGGTTCTCACACCGGAGAAACTATGCAGTATTTAAACATGTGTGTCCAATTTATTTCACTTAAGAGTATGGTCTCAAGATGCATCCATTTACCTAGGAATATCTCAAGCCTATCATTCTTTATGGCAGAGTAGTACTCCATTGTATAAAAAACCACATTTTCTTTATCCGTTCCTCTGTTGATGGGCATTTGGGTTATTTCCAAGATTTAACTATTACAAAGTGTGTTGCTATAAACATGGATGTGCATATATCGCTGAGGTATGATGCTTTTAATTCTTTTGGGAAGATACCAAGAAGTGGAATAGCTGGGTCAAATGGAATCTCTAGTCCTAGTTCCCTGAGGAATCTCCACACTGATTTCCATAGCGGCTGCACCAGTCTACATTCCCACCAACAGTGGAGAAGGGTTCCTTTTTCTCCACAGCCCCTCCAGCATTTGTTATTGGCTGATTTGTTGATAATAGCCATTCTTTGTGGAGTGAGGTGGAATCTCGGGGTTGTTTTAATTTGCATCTCTCGAATGACCAGTGATGTTGAACATTTTTTCATATGTCTATCTGCTGTTTCTACTTCTTCATCTGAGAAGTGTCTCTTCATTTCAGATCCCCACTTTTGGATTGGGTCTTTAAATGTGGGGGGTCTAATTTTTTTGAATTCTTTATATATTCGAGATATTAGTCCTTTGTCAGAGGAATAGCTGGCAAAAAATATTTTCCCACTCTGTGGGTTGTCTCTTTGCTCTGTTGTAGTTTCAAAAACTTTTTAATAAGATCAGGTCCCAGTTATTGATTCTTTGTGATACTTCCTGGGCAACTGGTGCTATTTCCTGGGCAACTGGAGCATTCCTGTACATGAATATCAAACTCACTGAGAGAAATTAAGAAAATGATACTTTTCACAATAGCATCAAGAAAAATGAAACACTGAGGAATCAATCTAATGAAGGAAATGAAAAACTTCTATATTGAAAACCACAGTACTCTCAAAAAGGAGATCAAAGAAGATATCAGAAGATAGAAAGACATCCCCTGTTCTTGGACAGGTAGAACAAATATAGTGAAAATGGCCACACTTCCAAAACTGTTATACTGATTTAATGCAATCCCAATCAAAATACCAACAGCATACCTCACAGAACTAGAGAAAACAATCCTAAAAGCCATATGGGACCAGAAAAGACCTAGAAGAGCACAGGCAATTCTGGGCAACAAAAACAAGTCAGGGAGTATCACAATCCCTAATTTGAAGTTATATTACAAAGCTACAGTGATGTTTAAAAAACAACAACAACAAAAAAAAAAACTTGCAAAGACTTTAGGGTTAATAGAACAGAATGGAAGATGCAGAAGCAACTCTAGGCACACTCTGCTATCTTGTCTTCTACAAAGGGGTCAAATACTTTCACTGAAAGAAAGACAGCCTCTCTAATAGTGCTGCAAAAACTGGCTTTCCACATGGCGAAAATTAAATCTAGACCCATATCTCTCACCGAGCACTAAACTAAAATCAAAATGGATCAAAGATCTAAATATTAAAACAGAAACACTTAATCTGTTGGAAGATAGACTAGATAAAACTCTTGAAGATATAGTTGTAGGCAAAGACTTTATAAACAAAGCCCCAATCACACCATAAATATCACAAAGAATCAACAAATAAGATCAAATTAAAAATGCTTTTGCATAGCAAAAGAAATCACCAACAAAGTAAAGAGACAAACCCACAAAACAGGAAAAAATTTTACCAGCTACTCCTCAGACAAAGGACTAATATCTAGAATATACAAAGAACTCAAGAAAATTAAACCCCCTCAAATGTAAAGATCCAATCCAAAAATGGGCATCTGAAATGAATAGACACTTCTCAGATGAAGAAGCACAAACAGCAAATAAATACACGAAAAAATGCTCAACATCGCTGGTCATTCAAGGAAGGAATATGAAAACAACAATGAACTTCCGTCTCACTCCAGAAAGAACGGCTATCGTAAGAAATCAACCAATAACAAATGCTGGTGAGACAGTGGGGGTAAAAGGAATTTCTTCTCCATTGCTGGTGGGAGTATAAATTGGTACAGCCACTATGGAAATCAGTATGGAGCTACCTCAAAAAACTAAAACTAGAAGTTCTAAGTGATCCAGGTATTCCCTTTCCAGGTATCTTCACGAGCTAAAAACATCATACCACAGTGATACATGCATATCCATATTTATAGCAGCATAATTTATAATAGCTAAATCTTGGAAACAGTCCATATGCTCATCAACAGATGAATGGATAAAGATAATATGGTATTTATATACAATGGAATACTACTGTGCCATAAAGAAGGATAAACTTGAGATATTTTTAGGTAAATGGATGCATCTTGAGACCATAATCTTAAGGGAAATAAATGAGACATACATGTTTAAATATTTCATTGTTGCTCTTATGTGAGAACCCCAAAGAGTAAATAAGGAGCAAAATGGAGGGTAGATATTGCAATGTAGGAAAAACTTGTTAAATGGGAAGAGGGGGGAGAAAGGAAGGAAAGGAAAAGAGATTATTTTTAAAAAAGAGAAAATGGAAGAAAAAAATGGAAACAGAGGTTTTGTAAATGGGGAGGGGAAGAGGTGTTGGAGGAGAGGGGAATAAGGAAAAAGAGTTAAAATATATTATGCACAGGTACAAATTCCCCGTGATGAAGGTGATCATTATGTAGAGCAAACATGTACCAATAAATAAATAACTAAATACTTTTAAGTGTGTGCCAAAATGTATCTCTCCTTCTTTACATTGTGGGTGTTGGTTGCTGTGACCAACAGTGAGAAGGTGACTAAGACAAGGACATACAGTAATGTTTTTAGGAACTACCTTTACACTGGATGGCACTTGACAGTAGCGTTCACTGTATTTTTAATCGCACCTCCTAAAGACACTCATGAAAGAGGATCTCCAGACCTGCTTCAGAAAGTGTGAAGAAAGATGGGGAAAGTATGTTCAAAGTGAGGAGTCTTTTGAGAGGGATTAATGGCACTGTGTCTTTTACTGTCATAAACTGGTTAAATTTAAACATTCATCAGCGATTGTGATTGTGCTGCACAGGTGTGATGGATGGTTCTGGTCTCTTGCTCCTTCCTGTCTCTTCAGAGCCAGCCTCATTACACCCTGTCCCCTCTGGTGCCAAGAGATCTGCACCAGCCAGGTGGTGTCCTCTCAGTGCCACCTGCGGAGGCCCTCCTCTAGCAGCCAGGTCTTGCCCTCTTCCCGGTGCCTCCCAGCCCTGCATATAGGACCTGCTTCATGTAACTGTCACCTCCCTGTTACCCTGGTGCTCCCTCTGGCTTTCTCCGAGACATGTCTAACCAAATACCTATATTCAATCTTCTCTGTTGAAAGACCTACAGTGGTTTCTGTTTCTCTGACTCACACCAGTAGGTACTCTCTGCTTTGTCCACACCCAGTTCCCCACCAGATCCTCCTAATTATTTTGCCCTTGCAACACTTATTCTCCAACCGTATATTTTCTGGTTTAACATCCTAATGCCTGGATGGTAATCAATGCTAGCAGTTGAGGACGAAGCAGAAGGCAAGGCATCCAGGATCCTGTACCCCTAAATTAGAAGCAGTGTCAAAAAATGAACTCTTAATTGGCTGACTTACAGTACAGGGCTCAGGAGGTCAAATAAGAACAAACTTCCCAGTCAGTCTCCTTTAGGGTAAAAGCAATGAAAGATATTTCTTGATAGCATACTTAGAAAAGAGGCATGGAAACTAATGAGCAGGTCACACTTGAATAATTCCAGGGATTTGGAATGATGTGATAAATAGACAAGTTACAGGTACCACCACTGGACAACTAAAGGGGCACCCGGAGGAAACTGCCGCCCAATATTGTTCACTACATACCCGTTCCTTCTCACGGACTACAAAATGCCACTTTTGGAAACTCACTCTCTTAGTTTAACTACTGTACCCTTCTCCAAGTTTCTCCTCTAGAACTGCAGTGAGGGAGTGAGTTAGTAGGTTGCCAGCACACACCATTCTAGGGAGAGTTACCCTGTCTACGGCCCTCTTTTCAGGAGCGCTAACCGAGAAAAGAGATGTGAGAAAAATGGGAATGTTTCAGAAAAAGAAATGCAGAAGGATCATTCTAGAGCACTCAGTAAGACAAAGAGGCAGGCAATAGGCATGTTATCAGAAGCTCCTAAGTATAAATCCTGGATTTGCCACTTAGTAATCTAAGATCCAGGCAAGTACAATGGTGCCTCGGTTCATGAACTTAATTCATTTAGAATCAGGGCACAGAATCAGAATTGTGGAGTGAGTTAAGTTTGTGAACCGAGGCACCACTGTAACACAGCATGCCGAAGCCTCAGTTTCTTCAACTGCACAGTAGGGGTAGTGACCGTGCAGAACCTTTTTGAGGATGAAAGCTGACATACAGAATGCCCTGCATAATGTCATAATGCCTGGCAGACAGCAACAGGGCAGTGGAAGGGTTTTTTGTGTGTGTGTTTATTTTTAAGCCTGGTGTGAAAAGGTCGTGTCATCTCAGACTCCAGCAGGCTCCCGCCTTTTCTTTAGCTTTTTGAAGCAGGCCCAAAACCTCAGTCTCAACCTTTTCCTTCCAAAGGCCTCTACCACTCCTCCTGCTGCTAAAGGTTCCTCACACCTTCTGCAAGACTGAAAAGAGAAGCATTCACCCCAGTTTCCGTGCTTTCTTGGAGCCCCCAAAATGGTTAGTTGGAATTTGTTTTCCTTTTTGAGATTTACTGCTAAGCAGTAAAGAGAAACAGAGATGGGAGGTGATAATATTAACAAGGGCAGCGGCTCGGAGACCACAGAGTCCCTGCTGCAGTGGTTGGTGGCTTCTGACCCAAGGGCGACCTGGGGCTTCTGTTCTTCTGTCACACCTGTTGGGGAAGGAAGGCCCGGATGACTCATTCTCTCTCTCCCAGAGCCTCCTCTTGGGCCGAGAGGGGAAAGCAGCACACATCTCTTCAGCCTCCAGAAGGCAAATAGCCTCTCTCGAGTCCTGTACCAAGATGACGAAAAAGCCATTCGCTTCCAACCTGCCCAAAGCAGAAGCCCTAGGCCGTGACTTCACAAGTAGTGCCACAGATGTGGCTCTGGGTAGCCTGAAAGACAGGAAGGAAATTAGATTCGGAGAAAGAGAAGAGTGTGGTAGACAAAGGACCTGTGAGAGACCCTCAAAAGACACACTTGAGTTACTTCCTAGCTCTTCTCCAGCTGCCGCCACAAAGGGTGTGATCACGCCCTGCTTTCTTATGTATGTCTGTTTTAAACAACCGAAATGCTGAGAACACAGTAAATCTAAACTCACTGTGGTCCAGACACTGTTTTACATGCTTCCTTGCCTTCATCCTCACCACAACCCATAAGGTAGCTATTATTACCCATTTTACAGATGAAGGAATTCAGGCCACAATAAAGCAAATAACTTGTCTGGGATGCCACCCTAAGTAAGGGGAAGAGCCGGGATTTAAATAGAGGCTGTTTGACTCCATAGTCCACATTCTTTTCCATTATATTGTGCTTTTCCAATAAATTCCCCACCACCACCATTCCCTTCCTAATCCTTGGCAGGATCTTCTAACCCTTGGCAGGATGTCTCCTAGAAATTTTGCTGTTCTGTAAGAAAAGACTAAATACTTCCCAACAGATTTCCGAGATACCTCCTCCTTCTAACTGGAGGATTACTTTGCTAGAGATGCCTAAATTTTAAATGTAGCATTGGATCTCAGCAATGAAATACAATCCATAGAGACCCATGCACTTCAGAATGGAAAGCAAAACTGGACAAGGGAGAGGCAAGCCAAGGGTGAGACAGGCCTTCAGCCCTTTATTTCTCATCTAGTGGGCTCCAACCTCAGCACAGGTCTCCCTTCTCCTCTTAGCCCCTGGGCTTTGTGGGAGTCTGTGTATTTTCTTAGAGAAGCAGAAATGAAAGGTTGGGATAAAGGGGCTGAAGTTTGGTGCGTTTGGGGGGTTATTGTTGTTGTTCCTTCTGCTCATGCACTCTTTTATTCTTTTGTTATCTTTGGGTCTTGATATTTTTAATAGGCGATGTTATTTGGGTTTAATTCCCATCAAACCTAGGTTGCAGTAGCAAACAGACACGGGAATTTTCTCAGACTTCTTGCAATCTGTAACCTTAGGAAAGAAGACGTTTGCTGTGTCAGTTGGTGTAGTCTCCTCTCCCCCACAATCCACATCAAAATAACACTGGGAAACAGAAAGTTCAAAGACAATTTGCCACAGCGATCCTAGCTACCAGCTCTTCCCTGCCCTGCCATTGTGAGTGGCCTTTGTTTTTCCCTTCTACCTGCACGGAGCAGACCACAAACTTGCAGCTGGGAAGGAAGCTCTTGCCAGCCACGCCCATGGAAATGAGCCTTCCTGCTGAGACCATTTTGGCACCATAGTCATGTAAAAAAAACAAGGCACCCCTTCAGGCCTCATCTTACTTAACGTGCCTTCTCTCCCAGCTGCTGCCTGGGCGCTCAGCTTTTGGCTATTTACTCAACTCCACTTCAAAGAGAAAAAGCCTATTCCTTTCGGGTGAGTAAAATTTGTTTTTCCAGGCCCCTAGACAGAAAGAACTTTGGTGAAATTTGTCCAATAGCACTAATCTAATACAAAAAATAAATAAATAAATAAATTCTAACATTCTGATTTTTTTCAGACTTCCTTTGGCCTCTTCAACTAATGCTATTAAAACTTCTTTTCCTTACCTGATTCCAAAAATATTTATTGAGCAACTACTACAAACTGGGTATCATTCTAGGCATTGAGAGAGATAGCACCAAAGTAAAAGGCACAAATCCCACCCTTAGTGGGAGAAAGCACTCTAGCTGGTGGGGCAAGGATCACATGATCAAACAACCCTCACCCTATACAGCCTGCCTGCCATTGTAATACTTGCCAGAGATTCTCCAATAAAATACTGAACTATTCGGACGATCAGATATTACACTAATCTCACGGGCCATCTCCAGGTGCTTCTGACCTTGACTTGACTTCCTCACATATCCAGAATCCAAGTAGAGCTGATAGTGACATCCACCAAAACAACAGGGCAGAGTGTTCTTTCTCCAGTGGGCATGATCCATTGCGTGCGTACACACACACACACACACACACACACACACACACACACACACACACACGTTTTTCCCATCCAAAGCAGCTATGGCCCTTTGAAGACCTGGGGCTGTGTTTTGCAATTTTGCCTCAGTGCCCACTGAGAACCCCGCCTTTGATATGTCTCTTCTTGTCCCTCTCAGCACCTTCTCGTGCAGTCTTTTTCTCCCTGACAAGAAAGAGAAAGGGCTGAGGGCAAACATCAAATCTGAGTGCGCTGGGGAAGAAACACCATCTTACAGGCTCTCCAACCCTCAGACTCCCCTAAAGTCCCCAGAGTGAGAGTCCTGTGGACAGTGGGGCTCCTAATCACACTGCCACTTCCCAATTTAGGATTTTTGGAAGGGGAGTCGGAGTTCAAGAGCCGCCAAAGCCCTCAGCGGGACATAGCAAAGGCACGGCCCACGGGGTACACGTGAAGGGCCGACACGCGTGCATGCGTTCCCATGCTAAGTGAGAGGAGGGGGAGCTGTGCTTTGAGCAAATGCACAGGAAATTAAACGTTGGAGGGAATGATGAGTCACGCACCCCGCCTGATAAGGTAAATCTGTACCAGCACACACAAATTGCATCAGAAGTGACACTCTAGAATTTTTTTAATTATATGTAGAGATGTCTGGCATGCCCACTCTTGATTACTGTATTTAATTCTCCTAGCCACCATGCTCAGCAGGCCTTTTCATCACCTCTGTTGTTACAGATGAGAAAACCGAGGGGCAGAAAGAGTAAGTCATTTTTCTGAGGAGCCCTCGTGAACAAGGGACGGTGCTTGGGCCTCACAGGCACAGCTTTCTGCAGGCAGGGAGAGCTGGAGGAGGAACCCAGCCTGGGGTCACACAGGAGACTGGCAGGAAGGAACAAGAGAAGGAAGCGGAACTGCAGGGCCTCTGATGGAACACGGTGAGGAAAGCACAAGATAAAGACTGCAGAGGAAAGATCAGCGGGGATAAAGAACCTCTGGTTTTGCTGAGGACTTGCTTACACTTTTGACTGTCTCTCACCATTTTGCCCACTTGTTCTCATATATGCCCCACTCTGATACTTAGATACCCCAGTCTCTGAGCATGATATTCTCAAATAAGTGTTGCTAGATGTTAAATGCAACTTTTCCTGTCTTCTTATTATATCAGAATTTTGACAGAAGATGCCAAAGAAATAAAATCATAGTTCTAATTATACTGGACCATCCTTGCAAGACCTGTGCAGTAGGTGGAGACAGGACCTTAAACCCACCTCTGGACCATATTAGAAGCTCAAGCTGGGGAGTCAGAAAAGTTACTATACACTGCGCATTCCTGTGCTCACTCAACCTCTATGGAGCAGGCTTCTGTGGGACCATTTGAGAGCTCGGCCTACACTCGCTGGAGCCTGAAGGTCAGAGAGACTGATCAGTGACTCACACTTCCTCTGTGAAGATAGATTCCACGCAAATGCATAGTAGATACCCAATAAACAGCTGTTAGGTTATTAAGCAAAGAATAAGCAAATGCACAAATACCTGAAAAGTATGAAAGCAGGTAGCTATAGCTAGAAACAAGACAGGGACACTAGCTCCATGGCAGTGACGGAGAATATCCACATGCTGTTACACGGAAATTTGTGGATTGAACATTGACTAGATACACCCTTCATCATATTAGATATTTTGGCCAGCAGAAAAGGCCTAAATGGTCCAAGACATCTTCACATCTTCCTTAAAAAGTCCTGGCCTCAAGTTAGTCCCTAAGAAGAAGAGCAGAGAAAACACAGGCCACATTCTAGATGGAAGAAATCTCTGGAACTGAAAATCACTTAGGTTCCTAGTCTCGCTGATCAGAGATTCTGGTTCCGGAGTACTTACTTGCCTCTCTTCCTCATGTTCTTCTTCTACTCCTAACTGTTCCCCCTTGACCTTATCTGAGTCCTCCCTAGATAATACTTGTCAATAATGCGCACGCTGAGAACTTTCTGTAGCACCCTAGAGCCTAGACCCAAGCAAAGTATACCCACTGCCGTCCCACCAATAAGCATCATTTGTCTGTACACATCAGCCTCTCTAACCTGGTGCAAATCCTCCCTTATAATTAAGTAGCAAAACTACATTTTAATCTCTCCTGATACTCCAGAACAAGCTCCTGAATTGCATACCTTCTCTGTGTCCAGACTGTGCTACACCTCATAAAAAAGAGTTCCATAAACACTCTCAACTCAGCCGCACAGTGGGAGAGAAATACCAACACAACATCTGAAATCCAAATGAGAGTCACCATGGTAGACTTTGAATGCCTAGATCCCCTAGGCCTCCTGATGCTCCTGAAGGAAGAAGATGGAACGAGGTTCCAAGCAGTGACTGAACCTTAGCTCCACCAAATTTCTAATATCCAAGGTACCAAATGAAGGCAGCCAGGATAAACAAGAACAGACTGTGTGATTTTCCAGATCTATTTATCCAGACCTATTTGCAATAGGGAGGGATTCCAAGGCAAGGAAATTCCAGAAGGCCCCATATGAGGAGCCAAGCCTTTGACATAAATTTCTGTCGCTCCTCACTTCCCCATGCAAATCTCTCATCACTCCATCCAAATAACTTCCAAAACCACAGCTTCCTCTGTGTTCTGCACTTAGAAAACCTGTGCACTTGTACTAGGATAACAGTGTACTGGGGACCCACCTCCTCCCATCCTCTGGCAAGAAGGAGACCTGAGCCCATCAATGGCTCAGTTCAGTTTGCTCCTGAATGGGGAGGGAAGATCAAACAGCCAGAAATACTCATTTATGAGGGAAAAGCAAAAGAACCGAATATGTAGAACTTGGCCAAATGACGCCTGATGGGAGATATAAATACTCAGGAGCACTTGGAGGATGTAACAAAACACCCCAGAAAGGACTTTTTAAAAAGATGCTTCAAGTGCTGTAACTGGGGGAGATGGAGGGAAAGGAAAGGAAAATCTGACCGAGAATTAAGGCAATTCTGCCTTTGCAAGGGCTACTCCAGAGAGAGCTGCTGCCAGCACAGCCCAGGGCTGAAACTCTTACTCTCCAGAATTTGTTCAAGGCTCCCATTTCTTGCTCATTTCTTGGGTGCTTCTATCTGGGCTTAGAAATACATGGCTGAGTGTTGTCTCTCGTATCCATACTTCCCCTGTGCTTTCGAGACCCATTTTGCCTCCGTGTCTTATTTTCTATGCACCGTTCGGCAGAGGCTCGCTACAGAGTGATGTGGAAATGGCCTGGCCCAGTGGCGCAACAGAGAAGCAGGTATGCATCATTTTCCAGAACAAACAAACAAGCTCAGTAATGCTGGCTTTAGAAATGAGATACCAAACAAAGGAACCCTCCATTTCGGTGGCTTCAATACCTCCAGCAGACAGAGCTGAAGTCTCAGGCAGAGACAGGTGCCTCTTGGTCTCCTCCATGTTATCTGGAGAGAAGATCGGTGGGGTCAGCTGATCATCAGAAAGTACATTTAGCAGTTCTCTCCTGAGACACACTATGCAGCAGCCCTTCTGGAATTTCTAGATGGAAAAAAGATGTGTATGGTGAGAACAGCTTTGCTGAGAGTCTTTTGACACATTTACTCCCAGATGGGTTCAGCGAAAAAGTGAAAATTATTTTTTTTAAGGAGTGAAGAAATTTCAACTAAGGACTGGTTTGAATTTAAACTGAGATGTGGATTTATAAGAGACTCTACATCAGAGCTATGAGCTCTTACCCCATTTGTATTATACAGAGAAGAACCAAAGTGGAAGGCAGTAGAAGTCAAATCCTCCTTCACCATTTAAATATATGATAAATACACAAATGTCCACCAAGCTAAGTCAGATAAAATATAAGCTTTCTGATGAAGGCAACACTGAGTGGCCCAGAACCTTGACTGCCACCCCACCCCCCCGCTGCAGGACCTGATTCTCGGTCCTCCTCAGGGACCCAGAGGCACTAAGGCCACTAAGGCACCTCCGAGGGCACCATCCCTCTCCAAGAACACTCCGAAAGACCCTGGATGCCATGCTCCCTCGGGCCTTTTCTGTTCTGCTTCTTCATGGGTTTAAATGGTAGCGAGTGAAGAAATAAACTGGGCAGGAATGATGGGACTCGTCCTAAAGACTGCTGATAAACAACAATTCTAAATGGCCGAGGAATCAGTGGTTCAGTCTCCATTAAGATTCAAAAGCTAAAGAAAAGAAATCCAGAGGACAGAGTAGCAGTGAGAAAGCTGACGCTCTAAGTTCCCCTTACCATCTTCCTCACACTCTCCACACCAAGGCCCAGTGAGGCCCAGGTCTGATACGGTGCCTCACGGGATACGAGCAAGGAAAGCATATTCAAGAGCTGAAACCAGGCGAGGCACAGGGGTCTTTAGACCAAGCACAGAGGGCAATCCAGGAGGGAGCTCGGACGCTGCCTGGATATTGGGTGCCTACAGCCCGAGATATAAATGTGCCGGGAAGAGAGGAGGGTGCCTGGGGCAGTGCAGAGCAAAGGATGCTAAAGGACTCCTGAGAGCACCCCTCCCATCAGTTGGCTTCACAGGGAAAAGGACCACTCATCAGTCAGTCACCCATCTCAAAGACGATAGCCAGTTGCTGCGCATGCCCAATCCACTAGCGGACAATTGGGTAGTGTGATAGTTAACTGACTGTGTCAATTTGAGCAAGAAATGCCCAACTAAATAGGCTCCACATAGTTCTGGGTGTAGCCAAAGGGATTTACTGAAGATTTGCAGAGATTTATTGGGTGTGAGTGACAGCAACAAATGGGCTTAACACCTGAATGGTACAACAGGGAAACAAAGAAGGAAGGTTCACTTCGGTGTCTTCCAAGGAGCTCTGGTTTGCACCTTCAGCGTGGATGTCACCTCCTGGCTTCCAGCCCACTCTTCAGCCTTCCATCGCAGATCCTTCACCTCCTGAGATGGACTCACATGAGACACTACAGTCAGCTCCAGGCCTGTGACTGGATCCTTCAGATCTCCAGCATGCAGACAGATCTTTTGCACTCTTCCACACCCAACTCTGTAGCCAGCCATTGTAAGCTAACCTTGTAAATTCTTATATACTTGTATATCTTACATTAAATCTGTTTCCCTAGTAAGCACTGGCTGATACAGGTAGTATACATCAAAATTTGAAATCCATATGCCATTTGACCCAGCCATTCCACTACAAGTACACCTTACAGGTAACTTACATGTGTACACAAGAATGTCTCTCCAAAGATGTTCTCAATCACAGAAGATTGGAAACTGCCTAAATATTGATTGACTAAGACAGAATAAACAGACTTAGGTTTGTTCACACATTGGAATACTCCGTAGCCATTTGAAAAGAGAGTCAGCTTCATATGGATGAAAAAGAAACAGCTTTAACATCTAATTTTAAGTGAAAAAGGCAAGACAAGGTGTCTTGTCCAATGACGTGGTGTGTTAGGTGAAAAGGGTATGGGCATGTACACTCTTGCCTAGTCGCTGAACATTCCCAGAAGTACTAACAGTGGTTTCCTCTGGGGGAAAAAATCAAGGTGGAACTGAGGAGATGCCTAGAGGGGTGCTTTCTTTAAAGGTCCTTTCATATATTGACTCAATTTATTTTTAGAATGTGCATATATTCATTCAAAAGAAAACAAAACAAGAATGTGTGCTAGAACAAAACTATCAAATTGATTTAGCTTCCAAAAACCACTACACACCTTAAGAGTTTAGAAATCGGTCAACTGTTAATGTTTATGGGAAACTAGAATTGGAGGCTAACTTGGCTGGCTTATCAGGCTTCCCCTGAAAACCAGCTTGAAAACAGTGTGCAGTGACAAAGTACCGTCCTGACCTCAAACACAGGAGACCTGGCTTCTACTGTGTCCTGCTCACTCTGAGCAGGCCACACACTCTCTTCCTCTTTCTTTATCCATAAAATGACTGCATGAGCAAGGAGGGCTTGAAGCTTCCTTCCCTCCTGGAAGACACGCAATATCTGGCACGTCAAGGTTATAAACTTGGGCTTTGGAGTTCTAGTTCCAGGTCTACCTGATCTGAAATTCATACGATTTTAGGCAAGGTATTCAATCTTCTAAACTCCAATCTCTTTATTTGGAAAACAGGGATATGGATCCTATGTGCTCCACGGGGTTCTGTGTGAGCAGGCCAGGACTCTGCCCTGAGGCACTGCTTTCCACAAGAGCCCGCTCTTTCTGGCAGGCATGTCCACAAAAGCTCAACTGACTTCCTGGCTCAAATGTCACCTTCCCTGATCACCAGATCTACACCGATCTCCTTCCCTGGTTACTCTCTAGCATATCACCTTGTGTTATTCCTTTATGGCATGAGTCATGGAATATTAGATTGTTTATTGTCCATCTAACCCCATCTATTCTATAACTCCATGAGATTAGTGATTCTATTTTTCATGCTCAACCTCTCTCTAACCCCAGCACCATAATTTGCTCATACAAATCTTTTGAATTAATAAATCAATAAAAGTGTTAGCTGCTAGTTGTTGTTGATCCTCACAACAACTCAGAGCCAGAGGAGAATAACATTTCTTTCATAGAAAGGCGTGAAATTTGCTAATCCCAATATACAAGAGGTGCAGAGCAGTTGAATAACGCGTTCAAAGTTATCCAGCTAGGAAGTGGCACAGCCAAGATAGGAACCCGTTTTTTCCTCTAAATTCTGTTCTCTCAAACTATTCTAAGATGGAGAATTTCCTTGCCTGGAGTTTCGTACTCACTCACAACTCCTTCCTGGCTCCTAATTGCATGTCTCAGACAACAGTCATGTTCAGCCTTCAGTTCTACACTGCCTGAAACAACACTAATGGCTAATCCTATAATGAATGGGAAATCTCACTTAACTATGTATGTCATAGCACATTTATCCCCTGCAGTCCCCTCCTGTTGACCCTTTAAAGGTCTTTGCTGGAGGCAGAAAACAGAAGATAATTCTCGCACCATAGAACAACACTTTGAAAGATCCCAGTGGAAGCCAAGAATTATTCACAATTACCAAATAGCAAAAGCGACTAGTAGTCATCTGAATATCACCAAAGTCATAAGAAGTGGTCACATGGAAAGTCTTATTACATTTGGAGGAGAAAACAGAAGCAACTGAAAAGAAACATTAAAACCTTAGAGGCTGATTAATGGCTCACTATGTTGTCATTTTCGAGGTTATGTAAAGTTTATGAGTGCTGCTCGCCTTAATGCTGTTATTGTAATTGAGCTACTCAGCGTTTGTAAGGTTCTTGGCTATGAGGCCCACAAAAATACAAGTAGCCATAAATAATTCCTTCATTTTTTGGATATAAGTTCTACCATTGGCAAGGAATAAAAACCTTTTAAACACAGAGCATGGGAGGGAGCAAGATGTAAACACTACTGCTTTGGCCAGGGCACCAGTGATAGGCAGCATTGCCCTGAAAACAGCAAATCACAAAACAAGCAACTATTATCGATTAGTCAATCACAAGCATGTTCAGAGGAGGACAGCTTTGAAACCTAGGTAGAAAACATCTAGCTAGAAAACGCTTCCCCATTGCCACACTATTCTTCTACTGTGGAATGACAAAATAAAAGTTTGCTTGCACTCAAAATCTAAACAGCATATTTAGTCACTGTTTTAAAATATAAAGAAAAGCCTCATTTTCCCAGTAAAGAACAGTAGCTTTATCTTTCCAAGTCAATTCAGTTAAAATCTATATTTAATTCCATGCCCAAAGAAGTCAAACTGGGCATCTTGTAGGAAACACACACACACACACACACACACACACACAGACACACACACACACCACAGTCTAATGGGAAGCTATTCTGCACACATATATGGTCACCAGTAGGCTCTATATGTACAGATCCTACAGATTCAAGCCACAAAATATAACGTCATCTCTAATCTCTTTCAAGAACAGAGATGATTCCTAGCTGAAGAAAATGGCAAACAGCAACTGCTTACTCCCACAAACTCTAACAGTGTTTTTCAAAGTGCAGGCTTTGGACCACTTTTATCACCAGTCCCTGAAAGCTCTGGAAGCACAAATTTGTAAGCCCCACCTTAGTTCTAGAATTTCATGGATACAACCGCTACTATAGTGCAAAACCACCTTTCCCTAGTGATTTTCCATTCTGAAGTTTGAGACCCACTAGATTACACAAATGAGGGCACTGGGTTGGGCCAAGTCTTCTCACCACAACAGGTGGAGCAGGGTGGAGATGGCAGCAACTTGGGGGAAGGGACAGGGCAGGGCCAGACATGTACAGGGGTGGACACTATTTCCAACTTGGTGAAAGCAAAAAGGGAAATACCGTGTAGAACAATCAGAACTACATGCTGCAGATATCTTCATTCACCTTTTCCTCTTCTTTCCTCAAAATGAAGAGCAGCTTTTTCAAACTTCTTTGAGGGAAGAAGAAGAAAAGGTAAACTAAGTCCTCCTTACACTGTAAGGAGTACACGGTCATCCCATGTTCAAAAGCAAATAAATGTAAAGAAAAGCAGATTTGGAGACACAAGGAAGCAATGGAGTTCTGGGCATTGGTTTATAAAACATGATCGTGTGTCACTTCAGTGTGAGCAGTATGGATTCTTGAGTGAAATTCTCCTGTGGACAGCTAGATATCAAGTCTCAAGATCGAGAAAGGTCAGGAATCAACACCATAGATGTGATACTAGAAGCCTTAAATATAGAGAGAACAGAAGGGCAAAAGGAGAGCAGGCACTGAAACTTGGGAAACAACAGAGAGAAAATTCCCCAGAGTTAAGTAATGGATGATGATCCGCAGGAAGAAGAAGCGATGACAGAATTACATGGTGGGAACCAAAGGAAAAAATATCCAGAAAAAGGAATGGTCAGTGGTGTCAAATACAAAGAAGAGAAAACACACAACATAAACCCAAAATGTAGCTACTGAACTCATGACTTCATCTAAATATAACCACCTCTCAGAGGCCTCACCACCAAATACCACCACACTGAGCATTAGGGCATCAACATCCAAATTTCAAGGGATACAAACATTAGTCTGGAACAAGGAGGGTATGTGATAGAAAGCACAGGAGGAAGAATGACATTTAAACAGGAGGGGAACATTTTACTCAGACGCTGAGGTTAAGGATATAAGAAAGTCAGACTCAGATAAGTTTGCAGATAAGCAGGAAGGAGAGAAATAGGTAAAGTCACAACAAATGACCTCGGCTTCCCTTATGAAATAGAAAGGGCATCTGTTTAAATGGAAGGGGTGGGATTAGAAGAGAGAGCTTAAAAAGACCAGAGGACTGGGAGTTGCTGGTACAGGGCATGGGAAGGAAAGCTGACCACAGACCAGGGAAAGGAACAATGGGGTAAGTCGAGGCCAGTTCAGGTTTGAGACCCATTATATACTGTATCAGTGGACCAGCTGATGAGGTTGTGCGGTTTTCTCCAGCAGCCTGGTGATGGAAGTTTAGAAGGTCATCTCAGTGGGTACCTGAAGTAGGATGGAAGTGAAGGTCATGGCAGACAAAGTTGAATGATTTCAAATGAAAACGTTAAATTGGAATTGAAAGTTATCAAAACTTGGAATAAAAAATAACCTATAAGCCAGGTGAAACTAACATTTATGACAAAAAAGAGGGGAAAGGAGAATACATGGATTGCATACAACCGAAGAAAGAGAGACTTGTGCATGGCCTAGTATGACACAAGGATATAGAAACTCCTCCTTGGCTCCAGGATACACAGTATCTGAAGGAGTGACATTGTTCTCCTCCACGTGGCCCCAAGGAAAGAGCTTCCAGAGAAGTAAATAGAATGTTGAGTAAGAAGAAAAGTTCAATTAAAATGAATTGATATATGAAAATTAAAATAAAATGAAACTCAGTCAAGGAGCATGGAGGGACTAAACTATGGGAAATGGGTCCATGAAGAGGGAGCCCAAGAAAGTGAAGATGGGAGTCCAAATGTTGTTCATGTTCTTAAGTCCCATTTCATTTGATTCTTGCCGACTTTCAACCTTATGGTGAAAGGGTTGTCCCACATGGGACGCCATTGCCCTGCAACAGGACCCGCCTTGGCTTTCCAGCCACTCGGTAGTATGGACCCAGCCCAGCCTCGGCACACCAGGTGCCCTGTTTTCAGAGTCTGAGTCGTGGTCTTTGCTGACCAGCCTTCCTTAATTTGCCATCATAATCTAAACCCATGACTTCATCCCCATCCTCCTCCCTGGAATATGACCCTCGTCTCTGATCAGATTTCCCTGGAACATGATACCCTTTCCAACTAACAGAGGCCTGCCTCAGCCTGGCTCCCCACAAACACATCTTTAGGACTCTTTGCATGGCACCACACACCTTCAAAGAGGTGCAAAATACATACCCTCGCTGTAGTCTGCAAGAGGGAGCTCACTGTTGCACATCCGAACTCCTTCAAGTATTTTCCCTTTCTCTCCTTTATTTGGTCTTCTGGCACTGATAGAGTGAAGGCTCCACTCTTGTGCTGACTATGATATTGAAGGAGTACCAGTAAGCCACTCTGATATGATCAGTCAAGTAATGGGAGCAAAAAGAAACTCAAGAGAAGTAACCAGGATATTTAATTGCGTGATTGTGAGAGAGGTAATGGCTGAGTACAGTCAGATAGGCTTTAGGGAAGCAGGCTTTCAAATCCTCAGATAAGAGACCATAATGATCACATTGTCTGAGACCCTTGAAAGAGAAGAGAGAGAAAGAAGATTACGAGACTTCCAAAAGACTAAATTCCAACAAGACAATTACAAATCCATGTCAATGCACAAATAAGCAACTCCTGGAAGAAAAATACAAATATCCATGAACATGAAAAATGTTTGGTCTTATTAGCAATCAAAGAAATGCAAATTATAATAGTAAGACATTTTTTATCTAGACAATCGGCAAAAATTTTAAATTGTATTGATAAAAATGCAAGCAAATCAGCAACAGTATCTTAAATACTGCTGTGGGGAGCATTATCATCTCCTTTTTGGAAAGCAAATTAGTAAAATGGGTCCAAAACTTTAAAATATTTTCTAGTCATTAAGAATAATGTTCTGGGAGAATGAATGAGATGAAAAAAAATCACAACATATTAAGAGGTGAAAAAAGTTTACAAGATGTCACATGTATATATAATCCCAATTTTGTGACAACATGTCTATTTACATACAGCCACACACACATAATATTTGTGCAGATATGCATAGGAAATGACTGTAAAGACATCGAGCACAGTGTTCATATTCATTATCTCTGGGTCATAGAGTTACAGTGATTTTTTTCTTCTTGATGCTTCTCTCTACTTTCATATTTTCTATAATGTAAAGTTAAACTTTTGTGTTCACAAGAAAACATTTTAAAAATTGATTCTTTAAAAAGAAAGGCAAATTCACAGCCTTAGAGAAGAAAATAGGAGGGAAAAAATATCTGCACAGGACAACATGGATGCAAAGGAACCTGGCGAATATACTCAGGCCTTTAAAAATAAATTAAATGATGAAAAAGAAGACACACCCAGACATGAATATAAAAGGGTAAAATGCAGGCTCGGGAAGGGCTGAAGCTGAGGACTGCACTCAACAGAGTCATAACAAAAAAGGGCTACATTACTTAGGTTCAGTCAAACTAAGAGGGACAAGAGTGGAGATATATATATATATAAATGGGAGATAGACGGGGTGTGTGTGTGTGTGTGTGTGTGTGTGTGTGAATGGGGGAGAATTAATGTAATTTGTATTTATTAGCCTCTACAAACATGAGAATAACAATAGAATAATCATAAAGGACACACAGTGATCTTCTTGTAGTTTCAACCTCAGTCATCATGCCTTTTGGAATCCACAATGGTAAATAAAAACAATACAAAGTCATCCAGTTTACACTGCTGCAGTCGCCACTTTTCCCTTTCCAGGTCTAACTCCTTGTGTAGTGAGCTAAAGTTACAGGCAACACCAAAGGCAGCCGCTGCCGCTGTCCCTAACACAGGGGCCACCACCCTCAACGTCTTGGCACCAACACCGGCGCCTCTCCCAGTCTGCGCTCCCAGTAATTCACAAGTCTGCTGAGCAACAGCCTGTCACGCTTACCAGTGCTTGCGACACCCCCCACCGCTGGGGGCTGGTGTGACTTCCCAGGGTGTCGGTCAGAGGCCAGGTGTCCTGACACATGTGGGGCTGTGCCCAAATCACCGCTTCTTTTGACACCTGGTCCACTCCTGGTCCCGAGAGGCTTGGGCCAGCTTCTTGACCTCCCCTCTCATTTCTTCTGTCCCAGAGAGGAGGGGTCTCCGAACCTTCAGCAAAGAAACACTGTCAAGCTGGCTCCATGATGTTTGGAGCAAGTAGGAAGTAGGTTCATATCTAACTTTGGGCTAAAACTAAGATTCTTGCTATGCTAATGGAAGACGGTCAGACGCCATGACTCCTCTGCTCCTATTCTGCTCCCATCTCTTTTGTCAAAAAAAGATCTTCTGGAATTGGGGGAATAAATTTGACTAAAAGGACCTTAAAACCCAAGATAAATGAAGTGATGGTGAGACAGTGCTTAGCTGCTTAGAATCACTGCTATACCCTGGCTTGGATACATCTTGCAACACTGCAGATGAAATGATTATGGCCAGTAATCAGGGGCAGACCACAGAGACCAGGACAGAGGTGCTGGAGACAGCCAGCCCTGTCTCCAACCAGGAGAAAGAGACTCCACAAGCAACAACAAGATGAATGTGATTGTGGTGGGCTTATTACTGTGGTCAACATGAGCAGGAACACCCAGCTAGACTGAGATGGTACGATTGTGGGCATAGAAAATCCACCTGAAGGTTATTGGCAGCACAACACAAAGGAGACCGGGAGCAGAAGATTGTGACTGGCTGTTTCCCAGGAGAAGCTCTGTCGTGGCTGGTTCTTCAGAAGGGAACTTGTCTATTCTCATCACAGAAGGAGCTTGGGGCCTTGCTGTCGTCGGGGATGGCTGATGTTCACTTCATCTCTGCTGTGAGCATCATATCCTGGTTCCAGTATAGATTTTTTCAGCCTTTTGGTGTAGACACAGACACACATGGGACAGTGCCGTGGGCTCCCAGCCCTTGATTGGATCTTTGGGGTCTCCAGTGCATAGGTGGATGTTCTGCACTCTTCCTGCATTTGGCTTGTGTGTGTGAATGTTGTAACTTGTACTTGTCTTATATTAATCTGCTCTCTTGCAAACCATTGACTCTAGAAAAGTAACTAAGACAGTGATCATCACACTGGCAATAGTCCAAATTTTTTAATACAGTAGCTATCCATCTCACAGACTAGAGAGCACAACAAATATGATTTTCCTGACTTTTACTAACACTTAATTTCTCAATTTAAGCCCTAATTTCCAAGCTAAGGGGGAAAAAACTTATCTTCAGTCCTTCCTGAGATTGCTCCATGATCCCCAGATCTTCTATAGAGCCAAGGTGGGAGAGACAGAGTAAGATATGGCGTGGAGTAGGGTGGGGAACAGACTCCCTAGTTTCCTCTGAGAAATCCATTGTCCCTCCTCTAATCCAAAAATGATCATCTTTTAAGAGACGGGAAAAAATAAAGGAACACTATTTACCGATAATTAATCCTACTCTACAAGATTTATTACATGTTTTTAATACTATTATAATCCTAGTATCTCCAGTGTATCAAGATTTCAATAGAATGATTTACAAGGTTTTCGTGATGTTTCTGACAAAATAGATAAATGTGGTCTGGATGCCAGCATAGTCAACATATTCATAATCTAGCTCATCGTGATAACAGATGAGAGGCAATCTAGCGCAGTTACTAAGAGCACAGATTCTGCAGCCTGATTGTCTCAGTTTAAATCTCCTGTATTTCACTTATAAATGAGGCCAAGAAAAAGTACACAAGCTTTCTCTACCTCAGTTTGTTCATCTACAAAAATGGGAATGATAGCAATTTCAACATAGTGATGGGGTGGTTAGCATTCACCAAATATCTAGTACTCTGCTGTATATGTCAGCATCTAAGGGCAGTCACAGTACCAATAAAGGCCACTGGGATGTGGTAGAAGTGAGGAGAGTCAATTCCCATCTTCATCCTGAAAGACAGTCACCAGGTTCCTCTCCCCTCCACACACACACACCCCACACATTTTGTTATATGGGCCTCGGAAGGCACACGATCTGATGGTCTAGTTACCAGAGGGAAGCAGCCTGGATCCCACTGCTCAGTACCCACTGGGCTATGCTGTGGATGAGAAGTTAACATTTATTGTGCCAAGTCGTTGAGACTTTGAGGCTTATCTTCTAAGGCAGCCGGAGCTCTCTTGCCCAATAGATGGGAAGTCACTGACACATGGCTGCCATATTACACTCATAAATGTAGGTAATATTTGCCATCATCATCCTTGCTGGAAAGAATATTTAGGCTTCAGAGTATTTGGAATTAAGTCCTAAATTGCTGCATACTAGTGATAAGAAGACATTTTATCTCTTAAGACCTCATTTGATAAACAGACATTTGTCTCTAAGGTGCTAATTGACACAGAGTTATAAAAACATTTTGGGAACCAGTACACAAATGTTAAATATTTTACCAAGTGATTGCTGCATTGTTTGAGGTACTCACTGCTACTCACTGCCCTGCTTCTTCCAGAGCACCCCTTTAGGAGCACATACCCTCATCCCATTGCTGGTGGGGCTGGTCATGTGACTTGCTTTGGCCAATAGTGTGTGAGGGCTTGGACAACATCCACATTCGAGCAGAAGCTTTAAGGATTATTGTGTGTGAACTAGCAACATCTCTTTTCCTCTCTTTGACATAAGAAAATTGTATCCCAAATTGGGACTTGTCCTTCCTTCTGGCCAGCAATGAAGATGTTGAGACTCAGGAAACAATACCCTAAAGTGAAGGCCTCAGAAGCAACCTCTGGAGCAAAATTTCTTTCTGACTTTTTCCTGTCCTCCTCTCTCCTGCTCTCCTTTCTTCTCCCAAGGCAAGCCACAGAAAATAGAATTTCTTTTCCCTAAGGCAGTCATAGAAACTAGAATCCCCTTTTTCCCACAGCCAGCTACAAAACCTAAAAGTATTATTCTAACTTTTCCCTATCATTCTGCTTTGGAGCTGACTTACCTTGCCTGAAAGTAGATTATAAGACTGCATTTCAGAAGGGGTCCTGAGCCATACCCAGAGAAGGAAGGGAAGGCTGTACAGAGAAGACAAGAGGAATATAAACAGACAGGGCTGCCCGTTCAGTCCACTACTAGTATATCACATCTTTCTTCCAGTCATATTTCTACATGGTTGCCCATGCTTCATCAAATCTAAGCCTACAAATGAATCATTCACACTAAGTGTTTGAGTCTTCAACCTAAAAGACTCCCAAGTCATATGAAACCCAATCAAATAGATGTATTATACTTTTCTCTTGTTAAACTATCTTTTGTTACAGAGCTTTTAGCCATAAGCCTTTCTGATAGGAGGAAAGGGGTCGCCATCATTTCTGCCCAACAAAAACAAGTAGGGCATCATGACAGCGGGACCATGATCAGCATGAATTGTAATAAATTCTTACTAGATGCACTAAAATCTTGTTATTGCTACTGCAGATAACATAGTTAAGCTTTTGCTAAGCTGAATATGAGCCAAACTGAATTAACTAATAAAGTTTAATGTTAACGTAGACAGAGGCGCCTGGCAAATGAATTTGGTGCAATTTTTCTGCTTTGGCATTTTTCTAAACAGCCTTTCTTTTTTTTTTTTTAAACCAAGAACATGTATTGGTACATTCTTCATACAATGGTCTCATTCATTACAATTATTCTGTACCTATACATGATGTATCTTGGTTCTCCCCCCTCTCCCCCACCCCTCCCCTCTGCTCCCTCCCTCCCTATTCTAAACAGCCTTTCTTTTAATAAATTATTTGGAGGAGGAAATAGTACTAAAGTGTGCATGTGACAAGGTCCTGAGGTTAATAGCTAAAGTTTACATGACAGACTCAAGACCTAAAAATAGAAGACATCACTTAACTAGGAGAAATAAAGTTCCTCAACATAATATAGGATAAGAAAGATAATAGTTCCCATAAAAATAGCAGGAGTTTTTATTTGATAATGAACAGAAGACCAAGCAAGAGCATAAAGTGGTTGCCCCTCCAAAATGACCCTCAGGCTCTATTCCTAGAAATGTAGCGCCCCAAATAGTTTCAAGTATCTTCACAGCAGTGGTCATTTTAATTGAATTTATTCTTTCTGAAAGTGTATACCTTAACTCAAAGACGGGTTTGGTTTAAGTCCAAAACAACAGTGATTAATTTGTATCTGACACATGTAGTTTGTAGGAGTGGACGGTGGGATAACCTCAGGAGGAGTGAGAAGGAAATCAGAGCCACCACTGTAGGCAAGTTTAAATACTTGAATTTAAATATTTGAAAGCCTGTCTTCTGGAATAAAAGTTAGAATTATTCTGCATGACTTTGACATGCAAAACAAAGATATGGGGAGTGAATAAAAGATTTTTTAATAAATATACCTGCACCCCCTAAGCTGAACGGGCTGCTCAGGATGCGTTGGGGAGCAGATCCATATATGAATATAAATATAAAATTGGTCTCAGCGATGACAGTGTCGCTTCTAGATGGGAAGAATCAAAACCAGTTTACAGAGGGCAAGACTGGATTGAAGCCGGTGGAACACCTTGGGGAGACGATTCATAACTCACAACTTGCAGTTCCTGCTGGAAAATGAATTTCACTCACCAATGAGTGCAAAACTAGTCTTACTGAAGTACATTCTACTCCCACAAAGGGTCGACCCCACTTGTTCCCCCATGCGCTGGACAGTGGTGTGGATTTAGATTGGTCTGTGATAAGGCAGCTGTCTTTCTCAAGTCAGCAAAAGAAAAACACATCTTTGGCAAACTGCCTGCTTTCAACCTGACATTTCTATTTTTTATTTCTCTATGACGTAGTAGGGTGAGAGGGAATATAGCTATGGAAACACAACTTGTCCCAATTGGTGAAAGAAAGTCAAGTAGCCAACATAAACATTATAGCATGAGTAGGAACCAGAAGAGAAACGAGAAGAAAAGATAAATCCTTCCAAAAAGATTCTCTCAAAATAAAAGATCATGCCAAGGACAGCCACCACAAGCCCAAGGAGAGCTGTCTTTAATCAGGAAAAGTCGGCTCCAGATTTTCTCCTCTTCCTTCTATAAATCTCATGCTGTACTTTCTCCCAGGGCCAGCTCTCCTGATCTCGCGGTTTCAACCATGGTCTTCTGGCTCACCACCCCTAAACCTAAATCTGCACATCAGATCTACCAAAGGAACCAATGGCTTTATGCCCTATTGCTTATTAAATAATTGCCCCTTGCATCTCCTATTGACTCTCACATTTAAAAGGTGTAAGCTCCCACACTTATCCTAATATAGTCAGTCCCATTTGAGGGAATGACAAATGCCCAAGTCAGAAACCTAGAAGTCTTTATTCCTTTTTGCTTATTCTTTATGTATTAGTCAGCTTTTCTGTCACTGACACAAAATACTCAACACCCACAACTTAAAGAAGGATATTTAATTTAGCTCACACTTTGGGGTAATTCACTCCATAGTCAACTGGCTCCAAGACAGAAACATCAGGGCAGAATAAAGCTGCTTATTTCGTGATGGCTGGGAAGCAGAGGAGGGGAATGGTGTCAGAGAGGAAGGGGCCAGAAATCATATATCACACCCTTGGCCACTCTGTGACCCACCCAGACACACCGAGGAGCATGGTCTGCTAATCTACGAGGCATTTCCCAATCCGATGAAGTTGACATTTCAGGACTAATAGTCACGTCTTATTTTCTTCCCATCATCCCCCATTCATACTCTGCCTTCTTCACCTTCTCTCTCCTCATTCCCATGCAAGTCCTGCTAATTACATCTCCCAAGCGCTTCTTTCCGTCTTTGCTAGTGCTATCTTTGTGCAGCCACCACCGACCCTCATCTGGATCATCGTGACAATCTCCCAACTGGTTTTTGTGATTTTAGTCTTACCATACTCTAATCTGCTTTCCATACAACCTTCAGAATAATCATTCTAAAAACGCAAACCTGATCTTACTCTACAATTTCAAATCCTTCAAAAGTTCTCTCTGCCATCAGGATGAACTTAAAAATAATGAATACGGAATATAAGACCCTCATGTTTTCAGTTTGTGCCTCTTCTCTAACCACTCTCTAGGCAGTCTCGGCTTTGCCTCCCACCCACACACACACACACGCTTCACACACAAAACCCTTCATCATATGTCACCGAATGTTATGGCTTGTGCCTAGAGATGCCCCACAAAACCTCATGCCATCATAGGTGGAACTTTTCAGAGGTGGCTGGATCTAGAATGTATGATGCCGTGATTAAGGATACGATGTTGGCATTGATTCTTGGCAGGATGCCGGAATTAAGGGTGCCCTACCCTGGGTATGAGTGCTAACCCCGTAAGGGCAGGAAGCCTGTATATTATATAAGGGACAAAAGGAGGGCTGCTGTTGTCACTTGTTACTTGCTGCTGTTTCACTGCTTTGCTGCTTTGCTGCCTTCTGCCTGCCACACCATGAACTGTTTCTCCTCTGTGATGCCCTTTGCTGTGCCACCCTGCCTTGGGGCCAGCCAACTAGGGACTGAAACTTCTACAAACTGTGAGCTACAGTAAACCTTTCCTCCTTTAACTTCAAGTGTCAGGTATTTTGTCTCAGCCATGAGAAAAATAACCAAGTCACTGAATTTATCATACTCTTTTTTTTTTTAATCTCTTCACCTTTGTACATTCCACTGCTTCTTGGCCTTTTGGCTAAGATCAAGTGTAGTACCTTTGTACCTTCCACTTCTTTTGTGTGGAAACCCCTACCTCTTTTGTAGTCATTGCAACCATTTCACCTATACTGGAACATAAGATCCATGGGGACCCTAACAGACCTGTTGGTACTCCTCCCTGCCCAGTGTCCCCCCAGCCTTCCACAGACTGTCCTTCATACACACCAACAGCACTCTGGATCTCACTGCCCTGCCCACTTGTCAGGGAGTTCATAGGCTTAGGAGTTGCTGGATACTTTTCTCATCCGCCTTGCTCACCCGTCAGAGTACAGCTAAGTTATGCTCTGTCTAGAGTTGCCTGGCGGAACTGAGTGCTGTCTACCCACAGGAGTAGTCTGCTCCTCACCTCACCTAGTCTTGGCTTCTCTCTCTTCCCTCTCTCTCTCTTCCACTCACTCACCATGCTGCTTGGAATTTGCTCCCAAATACACTCCACTCACCTACATCTTCATCACAAAGTCGGCTTTTGGCGAAACCAAACCCAGACAAAAAGATTCCTTTAATTCTTTCGAGGTTAGGTCCTGGGTCTCACAGCACTCCACTGCAATATTTACGTTGATTTGCTGGTTTAGGTATGTCTTTGATTGACAGAAAACGCCTTGAAGTCAGATCTGTTATCTCTGTTTTTCCAGCATCCATATAACAATGTATGACCTGTGACTATTACACAACAGATATATAGCACTTAGTGAAGTAATATGTAGTAGTCACCTGGCCTCGTTATTTTTCATTCCTTATTACCCAAGTCTCTCAAATGATAAATGAAAATAAAAAGAAAAGAAAACTGTTTTCAGAGTCAGAAAAGCCTGCATTCTGATTCCATTTTTATTACCAATGTGAAACCTTGACTAAGCAGTTTATGGGTTCTCTTTGGTTTCTTAAAATCACTATAAGTTAGGTGACTTTCCTAAATAAGCACTATGGCATATTAAAACAGTAATTGCCCATAATTTTATGATTCTCTTGGCCAGTGATTCCCAAACTTCACTGTTTATCAGTATCTCCAGGATCCAAACCAGTCGAATCCAAGTTCCAGGTACAGAGTGTAGAAACTTATATTTAAGACTTTTTAAAACTGTGGTATGATCAACAATAAAATAGACAGATATTCAATTTGACAAGTTAGTGCATTCATCCATGTAACCACTACTCAGGCAGGACAGAACATTTCAATCCAAAAGGAACTTTCAGTGTGATTTCAAATCATCCAACAAGAAATATTTTCTGATTTCTCTCATTCTAGTTTTATTTTGCCTTTCACTGGGCCACCCTAAATGGAATCATTAATTATACTGCTGATTGTGTGTAATTTTTTCATTTAGCATATTTGAGATTCATCCATGTTGTTGCACGAATCAGTACTTCATTCTGTAGTAGAACACATGACTATTTTTCTTCTACTTTTGATAGATATTGAGTTGCTACAAATCTTTTTAGACATGTTGATTTTCCTCTGGGGTAAATGCCTAGGAATGGAATTGCTGGACAACATGTACTTAACTGTTTTAGAAACGACCAAATGTTTCTCCAGTGTTGCTGAGTCACTCTATCCTTACATCTGAGTTCCAGTTGCAACACATCTTCATGAATATTTAGTGCTTTCAATTTTTTATTTTGTATTTTTTTAGACATTCTAGTAGTGTTGAAATAGTATCTTATGTATGGTATTTTAATTTGCATTTATCTAATGACCAAAGATCTTGAGTACATTTTAACATGCTTATAAGCCATTGACACATCTTTTATAGAAATATCTATTTATGTCTTTGGCCAACTTTTCATTGTATTGTGTATCTTTTATGTTTGATTTGTAGGATGTCTTAAATATATTCTGTATACAAGGCCTTTGTCACATATTTGTGTTGCAAATATTTTTCTCAGTTTATGATTTATGTATTCATTTTTAATGGTATACTTTGAGCAAAATATTTCAATTTTGGTGAAATCCAGTTTATATTTTTTTCTCTTATAGTTCTTTGTCCCTGTCCAAGAAGCATTACCTATGCAGAGGTCACAAGATATTTTCCTATCTTTTTTGTAGAACAGCAATAGTCTAGGTTTTACATTTAGTTCTATGCAGCATCAAAAACATCATTTCTTACGCATGAAATGAGAAAGAATTTGTTTTCTTTCTCACCACTATGGATACCCAATATTTCCAGAAAAACTATTGTTGAAAAGACTTTTTGTCCCTAATGAATCAACTAGATGTCTTGGTTAGAAGACAATTGACTCTAAATGTGTAGGTCTATTTTCGCATTCTCTATTCTGTTGTATCTTATTAATACCCCAGTCATCCCATTAAAAACTACAGTGTACACTCTAATTTGATGTAGTAGATTAAGAGAAAACCACAAAGCATCCTAGAGATGAACAAACTTCCCTCATTAAGACTAGACAGCGGTGGAAGGTAGCTGTGTCCAGCAAAATGAAGCTTCAGCAAGAAGTATTTGCAGTCAAGGGGGCCACATTGCCAAGCACATGTGAAAGAAAACTGAAGAAACTCTTAGAAAGAGCAGGAAGATATGGAGGGGGGTCCTATTATTCATTTTAAATAGCAGCCGGCAGGCGGACTATCACAATTCTGGTGTTTACAAGGAGAAGGTAACTATTGTTGGCTAAGCTTTTATTTTTTATATTGCAATAATTTTAGATGGAGAGAAAAGTTGCAAGGTTCACATAGGGAGTTTCTGTAGGTTTTTCAGCCAGATTCCTCTAAGGTCAACCTCTTCCCTGATCATTGCACAGTTACCAAAAGTAAGAAATTAACTATTAAGTAAACTATAGGTCTTATTCAGAATTCATTGATATTTTCATTAATGTCCTTTCCAACTTCCAGGATTCAATTGAGGATCATACATTGCAGGCATCATGTCTCCTATTCTTCTGTAACAGCTATTTTTTTTTATTTTTCACAAACTTGAAAATTTTTTAAAGTACAGTCAGGTCCCTTATAGAACACCCCTTCATTCAGGCTTGTCTGTTTTTCCTCATGATTAATTCGAGGTTATGGATTTGGGAGAAGAATGCCATGGAGGATACATACCCTTCTCATGACATCATATGTCTGACGATGTTAACCTTGTTCACTTAGATAAGGTAGTATGTGCAAGTTCGTTCCACTGTAAAGTTAATACTTGCTCTTTTCCATGCCCAATTGTTAAAAATCAGTCATTAAATCTATTCCAAGCATAAGACAAAGAGAATTAAACTGCATCTCCTGGGTGGAAAAATACTAAAGAATTTGTGGACATACGGTTAAAACCACCATAATTATTAAATATTTAGGGGGCTATTATTTACACTATACAGGTATTCCATTTCTCTTTAAAATTTTACCCACTAATTTTAGCATTCATCACAGATCTTGCCAGTAGCAATTATCACTGCAGTGTTCTAGTAATTTTTCTATTTCCCTCAGTCCTTCTACGTTTATTCAACAAAATTCTTCTATATGGAAGAGTTATCCTTTCTCCCCCTTGTATTTATTTATTGAATCATCTATTTATATCAGCAAAGACTTGGAGATATTTGTTTTATTCTTTGATGTCAGATCTAAAAGATCTTTCTCAGACCTTGGAAGAGGATTGCACTGAAGGACGGCCAGCCCATCAGTGATGGCCTGGCAACTGGATGGACTCACAACCACTCTAACCTCCCTACCAGGCATGGCGAGTGAGATATCCAAGAAGCTGACAGCAGAATGTGGCAGAATGAATCACCATACACCCACACCCTGCCACAACAGTGCTCCGGTACCGAGGAACAGCGGGACTGTGGGGAGGGGAAAGGGTTGCCCAACAGAGAGAAAAAGCAAAATGCGTTGCCCATTCCCCCCACACACACAGGTGTGGCGACCCACGATTGCCAGCCAGGGCCTCCAGCAGCTCCTGGCTGGGAACTACAGAAGGCACAGAGACCCAAGATGGCAACAAGAACATGAAGTGGGGAGAGGAACAGGGATCTGTGAGAGGAGAGACAGTCTGACACCAAGGTCAAATGGCAATTTGACAGAGCCAGAACAGAGTGGGTGCTCCCCAATTGTCTCCCCCAACTCCAAAACGGTCTGAGAGGTGTGAGTTCCTGACCACCACCCCACACTGGCAAAGGGATCCTCAGCTGAGCCTAGGTGCGGTATTAGGTTCTGTGGGAAGGGCTCCAGGCAGCGAGACAGTGAACAGCACTCAGGTCAGTGGGCTTTTGTCCATGTACAAGAATACCTTGGTTCGTGAATAGAAGCATTTGGCAAAATTTTGCTTCTGTTACACGCTGCACATCAGGTGATGAACACACCACATACAACCATATTCCCCAGAATCATGGAATGAATTCATTCCGTGAACCGAGGTACCACTGTATTAGGCAAAGAAAGTCTTTGATGATGCCCAAGATATATAACCCCCATCAAAATCAATAAAGACGGACTTCCAGGAAGATGGCGGAGTGGAGAGAAGCAGAGTAAGAGCCTCTCCAAGATTTGTTGTCCAGACACAGGAATATAGCAATTTAGGGAGGAGAAGAAGGAGGGAAGCGTGTTCTCAGGACCCAGCAGGGAGCTGAAGCAAGAGTCAAAGCCCACGGGAGAGCAAAAGGAGAGACCAGCCCAGAAGAAGAAGGTGATGGACAGACAGACAGCACTTTCTCCCAGAGCACCAGCTTGCAGCCCCAGCTCAGAGCCCCGCCTCACAGCCCCAGCTTGCAGCCCCTCCCCATCACAGCCCTGGGTCACAGTCTGGGCTCATGGTCTTGGGTCACAGCCCAGTTCACAGCAGCAGCTCACAGCCCTGGGCGCCTCCATTGCACAGCCCAGTTCACGGCCCTAACTCGTGACCCCAGCTCTCAGCACGAGTGATGCAGTTTGAGCCTGCAGATGCACAGTGACTACTGGAGACCCCAGAGACCTCCACGGAAAGACACACAAACGGAGTGGAGCAGTGGACACTGAAGACTGCAGCGGCTGGTGAGTTACCTGAGTCATCTGATCTCAGACAGCCCCCCAGGAAAGGCTGGCAATTGGCCGATCACCATCTTGGGAAGGGGCTAAGCTCAGAACTCAGAAAAGCTGCTAGTGGTTTTTGGTGCTGGGGCAAGGTAGGGCAAGGTGAAGCAGAGTTCAAATTCAAGTTGGAAGGAGGGAAATGAACCAAGTTCAAACTGGCAGGGAACTGAGTCCAAGCCAGTGGAGGAGACACAGTGTGTCTCCAGCTGAACAGTCTGGGCTTCAACCCCACAGCCAGTGATCAGGCTGAACTTCAATGGAACTGGTGAAGCCTTGCTATTGAGCCCAGCTGGGAACACTCGCTACCCTGCCAAGATCTACTGCTGGGATTAATCAACAAGGATCTGGGTCTGTCTACTCTGTCTTCCAGTGACAGCAGAGACATGCCTGGAAATGGACTTTTTTTTTAATATTTTTTCCCTCTTTGTTCTTCTTTTGCTTGTGTTTTTTTTTTTCTTGTTTTTATAGGAAAGTGACTTTCTAGTTTTTTGCTGTTTTTGTCATTGTTGTTGTTCTGTCCTTGTTTTCACTTCTTCCTTCTCTCCTCCTTCTCTCCTTCCCTCCTGCTTTCTTTACTAGTTCCCCAAAGTTTGTAAAATTTCTCTCTGACTTCCAACTTTGCTTCGCATCTCTTTCTCTTCTTCTATTCCCTATCCTTTCCTCCTAATCACTTTTGAATTTTCTCCCCTGAAAGTAAAATCACTGTATTGAGGGCATATTACTGCATACAAGTTTCTGGTTTATTTTGGATATTGTTATATAACCACAAATCTAGTTCATATGGTTTAAGGTGGCAGATCAAAGGTTACCACAATTTCTTATTTTCTAGATTGTGTTTGATGCTATTGTTGTTGCTGATTGTACTACTTTAGCCAAGGTGACAGAATTGTTCTACTCAGTTCTTCCTTGCATGCCAAGACTGAGAGTGGCAGAAGGTCACAAATAACACTATAGGCACAGTCAAAGAACTAGGGGCTGGCCAAATAGACAAAAACTTCTCAGCCCAATAAATTGAAGAGGCAAGATCTTGCAACAGACTCACAACATAAAAACCAGCTACACCTGTAAGAAATCTCTGAGGAAGTAGTCATTTCTGAAAGGTTCTCAAAACTAACAACAAAAAAGCTACCTGCCACAGGCAATTCATAAGCCTCAACCCAGGAACTAAACTAAAGAAGAAAAAATAGAAAATGAGAAGACACACAAATAAGATGCAACCCCATACTTCCAGCTCACCAAAAGCAAACCCAGTGCGTAATGAAGTGGAATAGTCTGAAAGCTTCCCACTCAGACTCTTGGAAGCAGTAACAGCAGAAGTAACAAAGCAGATGAATGAGGCTCTAGAAAGCGTCAAAACAGAAATCATTTCCAGAATGAAAGACATGATTAGTAATGCTAGAGCAGATAAAAATAAAAAAAATAGAAAAGCTTAGGAAAATGATGGAAACCATAAGTGCCCAACACAGTAAAGAAATGGGATCTGTGAAACAGATTCAAACAGATATCCAGGAGATTAAAAATCTCATTGAAAGTGTCAGCAGTAGAATGAAACAATGTGAAGAGAGAATCTCAGATATAGAAGACAAGATTGTGATTAATGATCGAGAAAAGAAAGAGTTCTTCAAAATGGTAAGGGACCATGAAAAATCAATACAACAGCTGCTGGATGACACGAAGAAAAATAACATAAGATTGATCAGAGTCAATGAAAGAGCAGGAGACAGTACAAATCACATAAGAAACCTCTTCACAGAAATAATGGCAGAAAACTTCCCAAGTATGGAAAAAGAACTGGACATACAGATAAGTGAGACATACAGAACTCTAATTAGCCATGATCAACAAAAATCTACCACAAGGCATATAATAGTCAAGATTCCAGAAATTCAACACAAGGACAGAATACTGAAAGCTGTTAGAGAAAAGAAACAAATAACCTATCAATGAAAGCCCATCAGAATAACAGCAGACTTCTCGACACAAACCTTCAAGTCAAGGAGAGCTTGGAGTGAAGTATTTCAAGCCAAAAAGACAACAACTTTCAACTCAGATTGATGTACCCTGCAAAACTGTCTTTCAAAATTGATGGAGAAGTAAGATACTTCCATGACAAACAATACCTAAAGAGATTCATGACCACCAAACCAGCACTCCAAAATACTGTGAAGGACATTCTGGAAAGAGAAAATGAGGACTACAACTCCAGGAATCACAACAGAATGAATCCTTCAGGCAAGGCAAGTAATTAAACAGAAGGGAAAAATAGGGAGCCAACAATGGGTAAATAATATGACAAGAATAAGTCAACATATATCAGTTATAACCATCAATGTAAATGGTCTCAACTCACCAATCAAAAGAAACAGACTGGCAGAATGGGTCAAGAAGCAAGACCCAGAAATATGCTGCATACAAGAAACACATTTAATTCAAAAAGAAATTCATAGACTGAAATTCAAAGGATGGAAAACAATACTTCATGTGACAGGAACCCGGAAAAAAAGCAGGAGTAGCCATTCTATTTGCAGACAGAGTGGACTGCAAGCCAAGACTCATTAAGAAAGACAAAGAAGGTCACTACATCCCTGTAAAGGGAACAATCCAAGAAGAAGAGATGACAGTCATAAATATATATATGGACCAAATACCAGCATGCCTAACTACATACAACAAATATTGACAGACATGAAAAACCAAATAAGCACCAATACAATCGTAATGGGGGACTTTTAATACCCCACTGTCACAAGTAGACAGATCGACTAGACAAAAAGTCAACAGGGAAATAACAGAGCTAAACCAAACTCTTGAACAAATGGACCTAGTCAATGTACGCACAGTACTCCACCCCACATCAGAATACACATTCTTCTCAGTTGCACATGGGACTTTCTCCAGAATAGACCACATACTAGTTCATAGAACATGCTTCAGTAAATGCAAAGGAATAAAAATTATCCCATGCATACTATCGGACCATAATGCATTGAAACTGGAAATAACAGCAAAGGGAACCACAAAAATTCCATAAACACATGGAAATTAAATAGCACACTCCTGAACAATCAGTGGGTCACAGAAGAAATTAAAGAAGAAATTAGACAGTTTCTACAATTGAACAATAATGCCAATACAACCTACCGAAATTTATGGGACACAAGGAAAGCAGTTCTACGAGGGAAATTTATAGCATTGAACGCCCATATCAGAAAAACAGAGTGAGATCAAATAAACAATCTAATGTTGAGCCTCAAGCTGCTAGAAAAAGAAAAGCAAGTCAAACCCAAAGCTCATACAAGGGAGAACATTATAAAGATCAGAGCTGAAATTAATGCAATAGAAACTAAGAAAACAAAACAAAGAATCAATGAATCAAAGAGTTGGTTCTTTGAAAAATTAAGTAAAATTGACAAACACTTAGCCAACCTTCTTTAAAAAATGAAAGAAAAGTCTCAAATTCATACAATTAGGAACGAAAAGGGTGAAATCACAACAGAGCCAGCAGAAATCCAAAAGATCATCAATACCTACTTTGAGAACCTGTATTCTAATAAGATCAAAAATACAGAAGAGACAAATTCCTAGATACATATGAATTACCAAAACTGGATCAAGAAGATATAAAAACTCTAAATAACCCAATATCAGCCACTGAAATTGAAGAAGTAATTAAAAACCTACCAACAAAGAAAAGCTCAGGTCCCGATGGTTTCAATGCTGAATTCTACAAGAAATTTAGAGATGATTCAATGCCACTAATTCTGAAACTCTTTAACGAAATTGAAAGAGAAGCAATTCTCCCAAATTCATTCCTGGAAGCAAGCCTCACCCTGATACCAAAGCCAGAGAAGGATTCAACAAAAAAAGAGAACTACAGACCAATCTCATTAATGAACATAGATGCAAAAATCCTCAATAAGATACTGGCAAACAGAATGTAACAAATTATCAAGAAGATTATACACTATGACCAAGTAGGATTCATCCCAGGGATGCAGGGATGGTTCAACATACGCAAATCAATAAATGTGATACACCATATTAACAGAGCCAAGGACAAAAACCATATGATCATCTCGATAGATGCAGAAAAGGCAATTGACAAGGTCCAACACCCATTCATGATAAAAATCCTGCAGAAAATTGGAATAGACAGTCTTTATCTCAATCTGATAAAAGCCATCTATGACAAACCAACAACCAACATCATACTAAATGGTCAAAAACTAAAAGCTTTCACTCTAAACTCTGGAACAAGACAAGGATGTCCGCTCTCACCACTCTTATTCGATATAGTTCTGGAAACATTAGCCAGAGCAATTAGACAGGAGAAAGAAATAAAAGGAATAAGGATAGGAAAAGAAGTCAAATCATCACTATTTGCAGATGACATGATACTCTATATAGAGGACCCCAAAAACTCCACCAAAAGACTTCTAGATTTAATAACCAAATTCAGCAGCGTAGCTGGATACAAAGTCAACACTCAAAAGTCAATAGCATTCCTGTACACAAACAACAGACTCACTGAGAGAGAAATTAGGGAAACAACACCTTTCACAATAGCATCCACAAAAAGTACCTAGGACTCAATCTAATGAAGGAAGTAAAATATCTGTACAACAAAAACTACAGTACTTTGAAAAAGGAGATTGAAGAGGATATCAGAAAATGGAAAAATATCCCTTGCTCATGGGTAGGAAGAATCAATATAGTGAAAACGGCCATACTTCCAAAACCGTTACACAGATTTAATGCAATCCCAATTAAATTACCCATAGCATATCTCATAGAATTAAAGAAAACAATCCTAAAATTCATTTGGAACCAAAAGAAACCTAGAATAGCAAAAGCAATTCTGGGCAACAAAACCAAAGCAGGGGCCATCACAATCCCTGACCTTAAACTATACTACAAAGCTACTATAATAAAAACAGCATGGTACTAGCAAAAAAAACACACCCCAGGATCAATGGAACAGATTAGAAGAAGAAGAAACATGTCCAAACACTCTCAGTCACCTTATCTTTGACAAAGAGGCCAAACAACCTCACTGGAAGAAAGATAGCCTCTTTAATAAACGGTGCTGGAAAATCTGGCTCTCCACATGCTGAAGGTTAAAACTAGACCCATATCTTTCCCCATCCACTAAGCTAAAGTCAAAGTGGATCAAAGATCTAAATATCAAAATATAAACACTAAATCTTTTGGAAGATAGAACAGGTAGAACTCTTGAAGACATAGGTGTAGGCAAGGACTTTATGAACAAATCCCTAATTGCCCAGAAAATATCACAAAGAATCAACAACTGGGATCTAATCTAATCTTATTAAAAAGCTTTTGCACAGCAAAAAAAAACTACCAACAGAGTGAAGAGACAACCCACAGAATGGAAAAAATTTTTGTCTGCTAGTCCTCTGACAAAGGACGAACATCTCGAATATATAAAGAACTCAAAAAAATCTGACTCCCCAAATTTAAAGACCCAATCCAAAAGTGGGCAACTGAAATGAACAGACACTTCTCAGATGAAGAAGTAGAAACAGCAAATAGACATATGAAAAAATACAATCAAATGATAATGCCAGTACAATATACCAGAGCTTGTGAGAAATAATGCAAGCAGTCCTAAGAGGGAAGTTTACAGCCTTGAATGCTCCCATTAGAAAAACAAAGAAATCATGAATAAAAAAATCTAACATTGCTTCTCAAAATACAAAAAAAGAAAGAAAGAAAGAAAGAAAGACAGACAGACAGACAGACAAGAACGGTCCAAACTCAAAACTAGTACAGGAAGAGAAATCATAAAGATTAGAGAGGAAATTAACAAAATTGAGACTTTAAAAACAATAGAAAGAATCAATGTATCAAAGAGCTGGTTCTCTGAAAAAACAAACAAACTAGACAAACCCTAGCCAAAGTAACCTAAAGAAGGAAAAAAAAAACTCCACATCGATGCAATTAGAAGTGAAAAAAGTAAAATCATAACAGACACTGCTGAAATCCTAAAGATCATTAGTAATACTATGAAAAATTCTCCTGCAACAAATTAGAGACTCAAAGAAATGAATAGACTCCTAGACATGTATAAATTACCAGAACTAAACTAAGAAGACATAAAAACTGAACAATGCAATAAAAGACAATGAAATTGAGGCAGTAATTAAAAAAAAAACACCAATTACAAAAAGCTCAGGGCCTGATGGATTCAGTGTTGAATTTTACAAGAACTTTAGGGAAGATATAACCCCAATACTCCTCAAACTCTTTAATGAATTTAAAGGGAAGGAGTACTTCCAAACTCATTCCTGGAAGCCAGCACCACTCTGATTTCAAAGCCAGACAAGGACAAAACTAAAAAGAAAAATACAGGTCAGTGTATTTAATGAACATAGACATAAAAGTTCTCAGCAAGATAATAGCAAACAGAATCAACAAATCATCTCAAAGATCATATATGGTGACCAAGTAAACTTCAACCCAGGGATGCAAGCATGGCTCAATGTACACAAATTAATGATATACTACATTAACAGAAGCAAGCACAAAACACGGTCATATCAACAGATGCAGGAAAAGCTTTAATAAAATGCAACTTCCATTCATGACAAAAACTCTGAAGAGGGGCTGGGGATTTAACTCGGTGGTTAGACTGCTTGCCTTGCAAGCACAAGGCCCTGAGTTTGATCCCCAGCACCACAAAAAAAAAAAAAAAAAAAAAAAACCACCTCTGAAGAAAATAGGTATAGATAGGTATAGAATGCCCTTATTTCAATTTGGTAAAAAGCCATTTATGACAAACCTACTGCCAGCATCTTATTAAATGGGGAAAAGATGAAAGCTTTCCATCTAAATTCAGGAACAAGGGAAGGATGTCCACTATCGCACACCTGTTCAATGTAGTACTGAAAATATTAGCCAGAGCAATTAAGCAAGAGAAAGAAAAGAAACACATACAGGAAAGGAAGGAGTCAAATTATCATTATTTGTAGATGACATGATCCTTTACATCAAAGATGCAAAAAATTCCACCCAAAGACTTCTAAAATTAATAATCAAATTCAGCAATGTAGCAAGACACAAAATCAACCCACAAAAATCAATAGTGTTCCTGTACACTAGTACAGGAGTTCGCTGAGTTCACTGAGAAAGAAATTATAAAAACAATACAATTCACAATAGCATCAAGAAAAATTAAACACTTAGGAATTAACCTAACCAAGGAAGTGAAAGACCTGGACAATGAAAACTACAGTACTCTGAAAAAGGAAATCAAAGAGGAGATCAGAAAACGGAAGGACATCTCTTGTTCCTGGATAGGCAGAATCAACACTCTCAAAATATCCTTACTTCTAAAATTGATACATAGAGTTAATGTATTCCCAATCAAAATACCAACAGCATTCCTCACAGAACTAGAGGAGCAAACTTCATGTGGAACTACAAGAGACCAGAACAGCAAAAGCAATCCTGGGGAGCAAAAGCAAAGCAGGAGACATGACAAACCTAGATTTCAAGTTATATTACAAAACTACAAGGATAAAAAACAATATGGTACTGGCACAAAAACAGACGTGTACAACAGAAGAGAACAGAGGATGCAGAAACAACTCCAAATGTATTTAACCACTTGATCTTTGACAAAGGGGCCAAAAACAGGAGGAAAGAGCCTCTTTAACAAATAGTGGGGTAAAACTGGTTAGCCATATGCAGAATATTGAAGCTAGATTCATATCACTCAGCATGTACTAAATTAAAATCAAAATGATTCAGATATCTAAATAGTAAAACAAAAACAACTGCTGGAAGATAAAATAGATAAAATTCTTGAAGACATAGACATAGGCAAGGACTTTCTGAACAGAACCCCAATCAGAGAAGAGATAACACCAAGAATCACAAGTGGGATCATACCAAACTAAAAAGTTTCTTCACAGCAAACAAAAGAACCAACAGACTGAAGAGATAACCTATGGAATGGGATAAAATGTTGACAGTTATTCCTCAGACAGAAGACTATTATCTACACTATATAAAGAAGTCAAAAAAATTAGACTCCCCCAAAAAATAAAAGACCCAATCAAAAATGAGCAACTGAAATGAATAGACAGTTCTCAGAAGAAGAAATACAAATGGCCAATAAATACATGAAAAAAATGTTCGATATATCTGACCATTAGGGAAATACAAATTAAAATGACACTGAGATTCCATCTTACTCCAGAAAGAATGGCTATCATTAAGAAATTAAATAATAACAAAAGCTGGTGCAGTTGCAGGGGCAAAAAGGAATCTTTCTTTACTGTTGTTGGGAATGTAAACAAGTGCAACAACTATGGAAATCAATATGGAGATTCTCAGAAAACTAAAAATAGAAATTTCATTTGACTCGGTTATTCCTCCTTTAGGTATCTTCTCAAAAGAGTTAAAGACATCATGTTACAGTAATACATGCATATCCATGTTTATAATACAAAATTTAAAATAGCGACCTCTTGGAAGCAGCCTCTATGTCCATCAGCAGATGCATGGCTAGAGAAAGCGTATTGATACACAATGGAGTACCACTTGGCTATGGATAAGGATAAATTTGAGTCATTTGTAGGAAAACTGATACACATTGAAACCACAATGTTAAATAAAACAAATCGAACACGTGAATTTAAATATTATATGGTTTCTTTTACACAAGAAACCCAAAATATAAATAAATTAAACAAGAAAAATGAAAAATAAAAGGAAGCAGAGAGACACATCTCTTGTAAATAGGAAGATGGGGGAGAGGGGAGGAGAAAGGAGAAGGGGAAGTAAAAAGATTTAAAATGTGTAATCTACATGTATCGACTATCCATAACAAATGTAATCATTATGTATCACAAACATGCTAATAAAAAAACTAAAATTTTTAAAACATCTTTGTTAAACCCAAAACCACACAAATTTTCTGCTGTTTTCTTCTACAAGTTTATAAGTTTATACTTTTAAATCTTATATTTTTGTATAAGATGTGATATATGTGCCAAGTAGTTTTATTTCATTTTGTTTTGTTTCAAATATGGACATCAACTTGTTCCTGCACCATTTATTGAAAAGTCTATCCTTCTTTAATGAATGACTATTGCAGTTTTCTCATAGCTCAACTGATTATACATTTGTGGATATATTTTTGCATTCTCAGTTCTGTTCCATTACTCTATATGTCTATCCTTTCACTAATTCTACCTTCTTTTGGTTACTGTAAGTTTGTAATATCTTTCAAGATCAGGTAGCATGAGTCCTTCAATAAAATGAATCTTTTGGAAAGTATTTTAGAAAACAATCACAATGCTAAATTAAATAATTACATAATTGCATCTATATATTTTCATACAAATATATAAAAATCATGTAATTATATGTAAATAGAGCATTAACCTCAGTTTACCTCAGAGAATCTGAAGGACTCTCTCAGTCAGGGGCCCACTTACCTGGCCTATCACTAGTTCCCAGCCTTCCTCAAGTCCAAGAGACAGTGCCAGTGAGCCCAGTGCTTGGACTCTCCCAAGCCTTGTAGGTGCACTAAGGCCAGTGAGTTCTCAAAACTCTCTGAAGGGAAAGGTTGATACATGGAGGGAAAACAAAAGCCCCCTGGTCCTATACTCAACCCTTTCATGAAAAACTTGATGGTAGAAATTTCACTTGTTGGTATATAATTAACAGAAACACATATATATGCTTACCACGGGACCTGTTCGGGAATGTTCATGCCAGCACTATTGATAACTGCCAAAAACTGTACACAAACCACATGTCCATATAGACAGAGATGGGGTGAGACTAAATAAATGAAAGACCCCTCTGCAGCAAAATTGAAAAGGGTATTAAAAAAAACCTCATAGTGCAGATAAATGATATTTTACTGCGATTTTTTTTTTACACAGAAACCCACATTTATTTCTGTATTAGTACATGTTCGCAGTACACCTTTACACTCCTTGTGTGGAGTTGGTGCATGTACATAGCACATCTTAACTCCTTTTCTCATCCCCTTTCCCTCCCCTCACTCTCCCCTCTCTCCATCCCTTGGTCCACTTCCCCTTGAGAACAATCTCCCTACTTCCTATTATCTATCTTTTATTTTGCTCCTTATTTATACTTTGGGTTTTTCATATAAGACAAACCATGTAATCTTTAAGCTTCTGTATCTGATTTATTTCACGTAACATTGTGGTTTCAAGGTACATCCATTTTCCTACAAATGACTCAAGTTCATCTCTCTTTATGGCAGAGTAATATTTTTAAAATAAAAATTAGTGCAAAAAACTCACGAAGAAAACATCAAATTTTCAAATAATGATAGAGTCAGTATTGCTAATTTTTCTTGCTGTCTCAGGTTCTAATATGGCTCAGTGTGGAACTGATAAATAGGTAAATAAATTATTATATACAATGGAACACCATAGAGCAAAAAGAATGAAAAAATTACAACTGAACACAATAACACATACAAATTTCTCAGATATTGTACTCAGCAAAAAGAGCCATACTCAAAAGTGTAGGCCCTGGATTCTAGTAACATCCAGTTCAAAAACAGGGAAAACTAACCTAGGATATTAGATGTCAGGACAGCGCCCCCTGTGGCTTACGGGAATTTCTCGAACTCTAGAAACACTTTATTCCTTGATGTGTGTGTAACATGTGATTTAGAGCATTCATCAACCTTTTCTTTATGGTTTGTATTTTTTTTAGCTTTTTATTTTATGGAAAAGTAAAAATTTCATAACAAAATAATAAGAAAATAACAATGGTTAATACACTATGGACCGTTACATTGGTTTGTATTTTCATATGTACTATACTTTAAGAATCATCTTATTTAGGTGCTAAAATACATAGAAGCAACTCTGAATTGAGATGAGTCCTCTGGAGGAGGAGGAAGAAAAGCATCCAGAGATGTGGGAGACAAGTTTTAGGGTACTGCTTTATTTCTGGACTTCTATCCTTGACTAACCCCAAGGCCAAAATAAGTAAAGTGAATTCTCCATCAGCAAGCATGGCTAGCACCCAAGTGACACCATGTGTTCCACCCATTCAGAACCCTGGGCTGCCAGGATCTACCCCTGCAGCGGGTATGACTCACCAAGTATTAATTACAATTGCTGCTTGCTCAGAGTTTTCTGGGGATAGGACCAGACACCCAAGATTTCATCCAAATCCCAAAGAACCTTTCCTCTAGAAACCGGACTCTGCCATATCAAACATGACAAGGCTTCCAGGCAGAGGACAGGCAACCATCCAGGAGACTGGCAGTCACTGGCCAGCTCTACCGACACACCACATAGCAGTCAGCATGACTAGCACAACACCTTCCGAATCCACACAGAAGAACAAGTCATAGAGTGGGGCAGGAGTCATGAGAAGCAGGAGAAGGCTATTTCAAAATGTGAATTGGGCCAAACATGGAAAATCGTGGCCTAGTTCCTAAGTGGGAGCAGAAGCTTTCCTGGCCACCAGTAATGCCCAGTCTCCCTGCTAAACTGCAGAGGTTTTCAATGGGAAGAGCCTGCTGCTTTGGGTTTTAATGGCTCCTGAGAAAGAGAAGGAAACGGACAAAGAGAATTGTTAGCAGGTTTTTCCTCAGGTGTCCAGGGAATGCTAACAACGCCATTACCAGTCTCCTTGGAAGGGAAATGACTGCCCACATACCCACTTCCTGAACTCAAGCCCAGGGCCTGAGGACTGCTGGCCAATGTACAACCTGTTCAGCCTGCTGCTTCCAAAGCAATTTCCAAAAGCAACTTAGGACTATAATATATCCATGAAATCCGTGAAAACATTAAGCTAAGTTAAATAAGCCAGTACAGAAGTCAAACACAGTACCGTAAGATTCCATTTTTATGACATACCTAGAGTGCTCAAATTTGTGGCAGAAAATAGAATGGTGATTGCCAAAGGTTAAAGATGGTGATGGAGGAGAATGGATAGTTATTGTTTGATGAGTGTGGGGTTTCAGTTTAGGAAGATGAAAGAAACCCCAGCAGTAGATAGTGGCGATGGTAGAACAACAGTGCAAATATACTTAATGCCTAGAACTGTACACCCAAAAATGATTAAAATTATAAATTTTTCATTAGTACATTGTCACAGTTTTTTTTAAGTAGCCGGAAGAAGTGATTTTCTTAACCACACACACACCACAACTGTCCTCCATCAGTTCCACACTATGGGCTGTATCCTGACCCAGGTCTACCAGTAGGCTCAGTTTTAGTTTCTCCAAAATGTGTACCTAAGCTAAATAATCAGTTATGATTTGGATCTGGAATGTCCCAAAGGCTCATGTGCTGAAGGCTTGGTCCCCAGTGCAGCAGTGCTCAGGCGTGGGATTTGGGAAGGTGACTGGATCATGAGGGCTCAAACTTTATCAGTGAGTTGATCTATCAATGGCTTTACAATTAGATGGCATTATTGGGAGGTGATAGAAACTTAGGAGGTTTGCCCTAGCTGAAAGGAGTGGATCATGGGAACATGCCCTTGGGACTGTATCTTGTTCCCATCCTCTTCTTTTGACTTGGATTCTCTCTTTCTCTCACCTTCCTATCTGCCATGAGATGAGCAGCTTTCCTCCACAGTTCCCTTCTACCATGATGTCTTGACCTCACCAGAGGCCCACACCAATAGGGCAAAGTGACTATGGACTGAAACCTCTGAAACCACAAGCCAAAATATATCTTTCCTCCATCTAAGTTGATTTTCTCAGATATTTTGTTACCACCATGGAAAACTGACTAACACACCTCACCACACATCTGTCAGGCAATTGAACCAGCCAGTAGAATTACATTAAGAGCCAATCAAAATATAAAAGAAATAGTTCCAAGAGACAGTCCTAAATAAGATGTCATGAGAAAGGAGGGCAGGTGGGCAGCACTGTGTGGCACTTCCAGAGACAGCTTCCAAGGACCCCTCATTTGACTGCCTTCTTTCTTCAGTGTTTTCCTTTCCAGATACTTTTTCCTCGAATGCGACCTCAGGTCTCCTGCTTGAGGCAAATTTATTTGTTAGGAAAGAAGTCCAAAACTCATTGCTACAGAGAAATAAAAATTTTAATTTGTCAATCCCAGTAGGGATATTATCTCACCTGTTTTGCCTATGAACTTGGCCTTAGGCGAAATCTAAGTGTAGAATTTTGTGGAATAAATAAGAAGGGGTGGGGGTAAGGCAGGAGGTGAAAGAAGCACTTCAGAAACTCCAGGAGTGTTTAATAGTCTTCATGTCTCGCCAGATACAGGCCCACTCAAAGATTCCTAAGCATAAGCAAGAGAAAAGGCCAAGAATTCTGGAAAAATAAATATAATGGCTACTTTTTAAATTTACTATTTAAAATATATTATTCCCTTTAATACTTCCCATGTCTTATAAGAAAGAATATTATTATTCACATTTGACAAATGTGGAAACACATATCTGAAAGAGAAAGCAATTGCCTAATTTTTAATGTTTATATAAACGCATACATAATCTTAGGAGTTGTTGGTTTTCGTTTTTTTCTTGTTTTTGTTTTAATTTTCACATTTCCCTTTCACCCCACTTCCAAATTCCTCTCTTGCATTCAAAATACCAGCAGCGCCCCCAGACAGGAAAGTATAAAAGTCAGGAGCATAGTTTAGAGTCAGAGAGCCTGGTGCTAGATTTCACCACTTACTAGGTGAATAGGGTGTGTGTGTGTGTGTGTGTGTGTGTGTGTGTGTGTGTGTGTGTGTTTGCAACACCAAATCATGTGTCTGAAGGAGGATGCATCCTTGACAAAGAATCCTAATAAATATCATTTATATAATAAAATTGGTCATCTTTAGAATAAAAATCTGTAAAAAGACATCTAAAGATACAAATCAGAACTAAGAATTATGAAAACATACTAGCTGATTAAGTCTGCATCAAATAAAATATTTTTGTAACCCAAATTATATCTACCCCTCTGATATTTACGATCCAGTAAAAAAAAAATGTACATGAGGTACTGTGATGGAATAGGAAACACAAAAATTACTAAGATTCAGCCCTCATTCTCAGACACTCCAAAGTATAATAAAGGAAATAAACAAGTATATGAGGAGTACTATACATTATAATACAGAGAGGGATGCGGTGCAATGTGGCCATAAAAAGGGCCACTTTGATATAAGTCAAAACCCATCAAGAGACAAAGAGGGAAAGAACATTCCAAGCAGAAGAAAAAGAATGTTCAGGAATACAGAAGCCTGAAAAAAACAGGTCAGTCCCAAGGTACAGCAAGTGGTTCGTAGGTGGAAAACAAGAGAGGAGCAGCCAGGATTGGTCCAGTAGGCCAGAGCAGCGGGCAGGGTTCTGTCAGTCTTTGAGGTGTGGAATTCACATCACTGGCCCTAGAGAGCCACTGCAAACTTTCAACCCAGAGGTAACACGATGCAATGCCCACATATCAAAGACAACACAGGTCATTGTTGTGTGGTACTGGGCTGGAAGAGAATGGAAACAAGGGAACCAGTTAAAGTTTGAACAGTAGTTCAGTGAGAGAGCCTGGGACTTGAAGAGCAGGTTCAAAACACTTTGTCAGGCACCCTGGATGGAATTTGGTGAAGAGTGGACGTAAGAGAAGAGTACACCACACAATCCCAACATGTGGGGTTCACACATTAGGCAACTCTCCACAGAGAAGGATGCACTTCTTCCAGTGAGCACAAGAGTATATAGTAAAAACACAGAAAATCAAAGCCCATGAATGCCATCTACAAGGTTAGGAGCCACGTGTAAGCCGCCCTCAGTTCCTGAGTCTGCTCCTTCACTGATTCCTCTCACACCCTGCTCAGTATATAGAAAAGCCTTCTTGAAGGCCAGTCTTTCTGTACACACTGCTGTCCTTGCCCACCCTCAATGCACAAGTGCAAGCTGTGCCCAACTTATATATGTGTACTCATGTAGATTCTTTACTTTGGGTTGCTAAAATATAATTTCAAATAGCCTGTCATCATGGAGTAACACACCTTTATTTTTAAAAACCACAGAGACAGCAGCAGAACCTCTAAATATTCCTGAAACCCGTACGTGTCCTTAATTGATCTGTAGGTCAAGTACTGGTGGGCATCCACCTGGGTCAGCCGAAACACACCCACATGTGGCCTGCCTGCCCCCAGCTAGCACTTAGCCAAGGCTGTCATGATACCTCCTGGGCTCAAGTGCCTTTGGGACTAATGGCCTGCAGGTCACAAACAGAGCACATTCATTCGCCTTGCCTTAGGAAACATTTAGTTTTATGAATTTTCCATTACAGTCTTTATCACTAATAAAATGTATATGAATATTAGGTACAAAAATACTGGTTTATAATAGCAGAAAGTGGCAACTCATCTATCATGGTTTATATCTAGATGGCCCCTAAGAGCCTCACGCCCTCATAGGCAGGGCTTTCGGAAGATTACTGAATCACAGGGGCAATAGAGCTGACTTGCTGTCAGGGTGCAGGGTCTGTCCAGAAGAGATGAGTCACTGAGGGCATGACCTAGGAGTGCATCTCTCCCACTCTAGGCCTCGCTTCTCTCTCTCTGCTTCCTGGATGCCATGACATGAGCAGTTTACCTCCAGCAGACCCTTCCACCATGCTATTCCTGCCTTGGAGCCAGCCAACTGTGAGCTAAAATATGAGCCAAAATAAACTTCCTTAAGTTGCAGGTGTTGAGTATTATGTCTTAGCAAGGAGAAAGTGACCAAGACAGATTTTGGTACCAGGAAAGTGGGGTCATTGCGGTGACTGCAATCTGACAAGCTTAGATGCCCTGGAAGTTCACAGGAGGAATTTGGAAAGGTTTGGAGATGCCAGCTACCAAAGCCCTGGATTCCCGTAAACTGAGCTTGATGGGAAATTCTGGTCCAAGCTCAGACGATTAGAAAGCTGATAAAAGGCAGACAGCAAAGATCAGGCTCAGGACGTTTCAGCTTGAAACAAAAATTCCACTGGCCACTGGACTCCAGGCAATTTATGTTATGCTGTGGCAGAAAATTTGTCTACATTTTGCTTATGTTCTGAGAATTTGCAAGAGACTGAGATTATGGCAGCAGAACAATTAATCTGACAGAGGAAATCTGAAGGCAGCCCAATGCTCAGGCTTTAGCATTGGTTCTACTTGCCACTTTCAGTGAGATTTACACTGAGAAAGAGGAGCATAAAGCCCATTTTAAAGGGTTTCAGTTTCCCCAGAAAGGAAGAGCCTGCAAAGTTGATGACTTTAAGAGCAAGGTTGCTGAAAAGATGAAAAAGAAGCCAACCACTTTACATCAGGACTATAGGAAGGATGCCTTGAGGGCATGGGGGGATCCAGCAAAACCCTTCCCTTACCCAGCAAAAGTGAAAGACTGCTTTGAGAAGACAGCCCCATGAGGCTCTCCTGTTTCTGGGATGAAGAGGGAAATGTTTTCCAGAGTTCAGCATCCAGGCGCTCAGAGGCTTCTGAAACCATGATTCAAGGTGCCTTCACTACTGCTCAAGTTGGCAGCAGACCTTGGCATCCTCCACATGGTCCTGATTTTATAAATATGCAGCATGCATGAGTGCTGGAGGACCCTCCACCCAAATTTCAGAGAATGGCCTAAAATGAAAGGACCAGGTAGTGTGGCCCTGAGAAGTGTGCACAAAGCTCTGAGAATAAAGTTAAAGGTGCAGTGGAGACCCCCAGAAGTTGGAGAAGCCAGGAACATGGAGTGTCCACTGAGGAAAGCTACATACTATGAGCAAAGTCACCCCAAGACAGCAACCAAGAGGCCTACAACCTACAATGCCATAGGGGTAGAAACACCCAAGCCATTTGGAACTCACATCTTTGCCTCAGCTGCTGGACACAGAACTACAGAATTTCGTGTTTGTCCTGCTGGGTTTTTGGTCTTGCTCTGGTTCTGTTCCTTTCTGCCACTCTATTTCTCCCTTTTAGAATGGGAATGTCTTCCCTGTACCATTGTACATTAGCAGTATTTAACTTTGTTTTTGATTTTTTACAAGGGTTTGTGGCTAAGAGTTTGCTTTGAGTCTCAGAGGACACTTTGGACTTGGACTTTTAAGCAGTGCTAGAAATGTTAAAATGTGTTAACTCTTAAAGACTGACTAAATGCATTTTGCATAGAGATACACATGAGTTTTTTGGCGGCCAGAGATGGGATGTTATGATTTGTATCAAGATGTCCCCCAACAGCCACATACACTCAGAAACAAGGTTTATGGAAGATGACTGAATTAGGGGAGCCTTATAACTGACTTGCTAGTAGGAGGTAGGTTCTGGGAGGATGCCATGGAAGGATATATCTCCATCTCCAGTGCCTCCCTTGTCTCTCCACTTCATGGCCACCATGATGTGAGCAGCGTCTTTCTCTGGCCAGGCTTTTTGCTTGAAGCCCTACAACCATGGACTGAAAACATGAGCCAAAATAAACTTCTCCTCCTTTAAGTTGTGAGTGTCAGGAATTCTGGCTGAGTAACAAAGAAAGTGACTAAAACATCATCTGAATTTCCAACAATAGGATATGATTAAATTAAAACCCATCTATGGAATAGTACACAACTCCTAAAAATTCTGTTCCATAAATGGGTCTGCTGATACGAAAGCATTCTTACTGCACAATGCTCACTAAAGGACAGCTCAGTAAGGGCAAGCTTCCGTTCTGTTCATTAATGTACCCCCAACGCGGAAAACAGGGCCAGCACACAGAGGGATTCGTTAAACACCTGCTGGCTGAATTAGGAACCTGCAATTATGGTACAATTTCTGTGAAGAGAAAGACAGAGAAAGAGACAAAGAGAGAGGCAGAGAGAGAGAAATACAGAGAAAGATATGGAAAGATATTCATCATAAGGTTACCAGTAGTTTGCTCTGACTAAGCTCCTTTATGTCTGTCTTCTCTCTCTCTCTCTCTCTCTCTCTCTCTCTCTCTCTCTCTCTCTCGCACTCTTCCCTCCCTCCCTTTCCTCCTCCTCCCTCCTTCTTTCCCTCCCATTGCCTTTCTCCCTCCCTCCCTTCTTCTTTCCCTTTCCCTCTCTTTTCTTTCCTGTGAGCAGCAGAAAGTAGTACTGTAACAGGGCCAAAACACAAAGGAAACTATTATTTGGGGGTGAAAATATCACATTACAAACTTAGTCCTTGCTTCACAAGGTCACCTATGAATTTACTCTTTTGTGTGCCAGAATAAAATTCCATGATTTTTCTATACCCCACGTGCAACCTCAAACACTGATTTGTACCCACATGGTTCAGAGTCCCTGTAGCCTACATCTGCATGGACCCTTCAGCATTAGCTGCATTATTAGCCTGGGTTTGTATCCTACCCCTCATTACTGAGCTTTGCAAAACCATTCAATGCCTCCCAAATAGGAGAGGGACATTTTACTACCCTCTTAAAATAAACAAACTGCCTGTGTTTGCAGTTGAATTTCTTACCACGCCAAGCATAAGAGTGTGGATGCTTTTCCCCCACTTTCTGCATGGGCAATAAAAAAGCACCCAAAGATGTCACCTGCTAGACCCAGGCCTAGTTAAACTGTGACTCCCCTGCAGGCAAACAGAGCATGGAAGAACACCGCAGCTCTGTAAAATCACCCTGCATAAACTGCCCGGTACCAAGGCTGGGGCACATAATCCTTTCCTGGCTGAGCTAATTGGTTTAGCTCACTGATGATTTTATGGCCCCTGAAGCCATCCTCTGAGTGCGAGAATGAGAGTTGCCAAGTGGTCTTCAACCACATCCCAGACGGCCAAGCGCCACCAGAAGAATACTCAGGGAATGAGCTATTTTCAACGAATGCTCTTGGGAGTTTAAGGATCCTCTTCTGTCTAGACTCTTGGTAACACCTGTTGCTCACTTGTCCTGCCCCGGTCCACCTCTCTCTCAGTGGGAATGCAGCCAAGACAAGCCACGGCCACCTGACAAGGCCTGGAGAGGTGGCCATGTGGAAGGCAGAGCCAGGCAGCCCAGGCATCACATGCTCTGGCAAGACCCACTCGGCCCTGACAGCTCCACTGCCGGGTGTCAGGGAGCCATTTGATGGCAGACAGCAGACCTGGCAGGGCAACAGTTTTAAACTTTCAGTATGGCCAGGGAAAGACTTGAGTGCATCACGGTTTTGGTTCTGCCATGCAGATCAGCATCAAGAAAGCAGAAGAGGATGGCAGTGTTCTGGTCCAAACAAGCCGTCCACACCTAAATCCTCTTTACCACATCCCCAAGAGGTGTTTATCCGTGAATCCTCTGTAACCAGGAAGCTCACTATTTCATGAAACGGCTCTATCTGTTTTGAAGCTCTTCCTCATACAGAGTTGAATTCCTTGTTGTCACCTTTGCTTTCCTCAATACACTTCAGAAAGCTATAGAGAAGGAATCTCATATCTCTCTTATGCAATTCAACATACGTTTCTATACTGATGCATAAAACAGTTCAGATCCACGGGGTGGGTGGGGAGTCATCATGGGGCCGCTGGGTGAATTTGCCAGGCTCTGAGCTTTCACCAAGCCTGGAGACAAGAGACACAGCCCAGGCCTTAGCTGTTTGGGGGTCAGATATGAGACCACTACATAAAGCCAGGATTCCAAGAGGTCCTCAGAGAAAAGAAAAACAGTCCCCTACAAAGGTTTGTAAAGGTACTGTCTGCATTAACCTAGATCCTGGCATAACAAAAGATACAAAGATATCTCAAGAATGTTTCCAGACACAAGTTCACAATCTTTGAAGCAAGAGATTACACTATACATGTAGCCTGAAAAACTGAGCTGAAATTTTCATTTAAAGTGCTCCCAAATCAGTCACACAAGGCAAAGCAAATCCTCTCTGGAGAAACACACTTTAAACTCAAACTGGAAAGAATTATTAAAGTTTCAAGCAACATCAGCTTAAAAATCACCAAACCTACAAGGAAATGAGCTACCATAACCAAGAGTCAAAATAAAGAAAAAAAATCTGTAGAATTACAATCACATGGATTTCAGATAACACAATTACCAATTAAAATGTAAAATAAACATGTTTAAAGTTTTTTAATAAGTTTTGAGAGTATGGCCAGGAAAAAATTAAAGCTTATTTCTTTTAAAGAAAACAGTTCAGATTGGAAAAATGACAGAACTTCTAGAAATAAAAGATTGTAAAAATCAAAATTCTAAATTCATGAGATGAGTTAGAGCATTAAACTGGATAAAATTATTAAATTGGAAAAAGTGGCTTAAAATACACAAAATGTAGCATAAAAGTATAGTACAGAGTAGAAAAACTTGCAAAAGATGTTAAGAAATATAGATAAAGGAGGAGGTCCAACTTACAGCCAATATAAAATCTGTAAAGAAATAACAGAAATAATGAGGTAGAATCAAAGCAAGTGATATTTTTTCAGACAAATCTACTGATTCAGGAAGCCAAAGAAATTAAAAAAGAAAGGAGGGATGGGGAACAAACTATCAACTGCTTATTGCAAAACTGCAGAACATCAAAAACAAAGAGGTATTTAAAACAACCAAAGCAGGGAGAAAAGCAACAGATTACCTATACATCATTTACATCAGACTCTTAGCTGGTTTCCCGGCAACAACTGATTTCTCAGGAGCCAGTAAAATGATAGATGTATTAAAATACTAAAAGAAAACAAATGTTAACCTAGAATTCTCTACCAAAGAAAACTTACTTTAAATAATAAGGGTAAAATAAAGATAATTTCCAATAAGACAAAACTAAGAGAATATGTTATACGTAGAAACTCTGAAATTTTTTCTAAAGAAGGTACTTAAAGTTGGGTGTTAGTAGCATGTACTTATAACTGCAGCATTCTGAGAGGCTGAGGCAGGAGGATCATAAATTCACTCCTAGTCTGTGCAAACTGATGAGACTGTCTCGAAAAACAAATGGGGAAATAATTTTTAAAAGATAATACTGTTGTGGGCTAGATCTAGAATGTCCCCCCAAAACCTCATGTGTTCAGAGGATGAGCTTTAGAAAGGTGATTAGATCACAGGGGGCGCCACATTCATCAGTGGGATAATCCTCTGAAGAATTCAAAGCCGAGTGTGTTGTTAGGAATGAAGTCTGATTGGAAGAGGTAGGTCACTGGGGGCGTGACCTGGAGGGTGTATTCCCTCCCTGGCTCCTCCCCCATCTCTCTACTTCCTGGTCATCATGACATGAGCAGCCTTGCTCCCCCAGGCCCTTCCACCAGGCCACTGCTGCTTTGGAGCCAGCCAAACGTGGACAGAAAATATGAGCCGAAATAAGCCTCTCCTCCTTCAAATTGTGGGTGTCAGGCGTTGTGGCTCAGCAAGAGAAAATAAGGCAGGTACTTGAGAAAGAATATGATCTAAAAAGTAGATTTTAAATGTAAAAAGGAATGGCAAACAAGGAAAATGGTGAACATGGGGATAAGTTTAAACAAAAATAGACTATATCGAGTAAATAGTAACTTGAGGGACTACAACATCAATAAGAAACTAAAATCATGGCAAAAACAATTTATAATTAAAGGAAGGTAAGAGATTGAATCTAACATATCACTTTTCAGACTAACCTCTTTCAGGTAGCAATATACACGTAAGATTCATGTATGACATTTTGTGACTTGATAGCACATTACTTTTTCATTTATTTACTTATTTATGGTACTGGGATTTGAACCCAGGATCTTTGCACTGAACTATACTTTTTATTTTTATTTTTTATTTTGACAGAGGGTCAGGCTCACCTCAAACTTTCAGTCTTCCTGCCTCAGCTTCCTGAGTAGCTGAGATTACAGGTGCGAGCCACTGCCTTTAGCACTCATTCCTTTTTAATTACTGAATAATATTCCATTGTATGGATATATAACAGTGCTTATGGATTCACCTAGTGAATGACAACTTGGTTAATTTCTAGTTTGAAGTGATACAATAAGATTTTATAAACATTTTAAACATTCTTGTGCAGATTTTTCTGTGTTCAAGTCAAGTGAGTAAATACCTAGAAGCATGCATACTGGGTCACATGGCAAGACTATGATTAGATTTGTAGATTTGTAAGAAATGGTCCTTCTGTCTTCTGTGTGGCTGTACTGTTTTGTGCCATTTATATTCCCAAGGAGACCGTATCGAATGAAATAAATTTCCTCTTGCTCTGCGTTCCTGTCAGCAATTAGTGCCAAATGTTTGGATTTCACCAACATAGGTATAGTTACATAGTTATTTTATTTGTGTGTGTATATATATATATAATATATATAATTAGTATTTTAATTTGCAATTCCCTAAGAGAAGTGATAGTTACCATCTTTTTATGTGATTGAGGATCTGTACATCTTATTTGGTGAGCTGTCTGCTCAGATAACCCACTCTCGATTTTTTCTTACTATTGAGTTTCAACAGTTTACTTCTGAGCAGTTTGGACAAAGTCCTTTATCTAACATGTGTTTTGCAAGATACAAGTTTTGTTAGATAAATATTCTGCCAGTTTGTGGCCTGTCTTTTCCTTTTCTATTAGGATCTTTCATACAGTAGAACTGCTGATTTTTTTAAACAATTTACCAATTTTTTTCTTTCATGGATTGTACTTTTGATGTTGTATATAAAAACTTAGAGTCAAACACAAGATCATCTACATTTTCTCCTATTATTTCTTCACAGTTTTGCACTTTAAACTTGGGTGTATAATTGATTTTGAGCTAAAATTCCTGAAAGGTCTAAGGTTTGTGTCTATGTTCATGTTTTTACATATCTAGTTGTCTCAACAGTGATTGTTGAAAAGATTATCCTTTCTCCATTAAGTTGCCTTTGCTCCTTTATTAAATGTCAGTTGAGTATATTTATGTTGTCTTATTTCTGGGTTCTAATCTGGGTGTGTACCTCTTATCATGCCCAGCAAATGTATTACCTTTATTTTTTCTCCAATATCCAGTGTGTGTGTGTGTATAATATATATATGAGTTTTTGTCCTATATTATTTTCTTTCTGCCCAAATAACTTTTTCTAACAATTCTTGAAAAGATCTGGTGATCATAAATGTTCTGTTTTTTTAAATTACATAATGTCTTTATTCTTCAATTTAAAGGATACTTTCAGTTTTTATAGGGCTGCAGTGTGGTGGATTTTTTTTCCAACACCTGGAGATATTTTATTCTACCCTCTTCCTCCTTGTGTTGTTTCTGAAGTCTACTGTAATTCCTCTCTTTGTCCTCTAGAGTTAAGATGGTTTTCTCTACTGATCTTTTATTAAAATTTATCCAAAATTACACAGACTTACAGGCCATAATACATCATGCCAGCAAGCAATGTAAACAACCACAGAGATGAGGTACTAAGTCACAACTACATAAAGTTGACTGTAGTACCTAATGTGCATGTTACCGTTTTAAATTTGAGTTATTAGGTTCTCGTTTTTAGGATATCTTTATTCCTCTGAATTCCCATTCCACTCTCCCCTTGCACTCTTCTTGTTCCCTTGGACCCTTTGCCTATTGGGTGAGATCTATCCCCTTGTCTTTTTGTATCCTTTTTTTTTTTTTTTTCCATTTTCTTTGTTTGTATTTTGCCTCACTCAAATGAGGGATACCATATGGTATTCAGGCTTGTGAGTCTGGTTTATTTCACTCAACATTATGTTTTTCAGGTTCACCCATTTTCCTATAAATGACTCTAGTTTGCCATTTTTTATAGCTGAATAGTATTCCGTTATGTGTAGATACTACATTTTGTTTATCCATTTATCTATCGATGGGTATACAAGTTGCTTCCAGAATTTAGCTACTACAAATTGTGCTGCTATAAACATTGTTGTGCAAGTATCTCTGTAGTATGATGTCCTTAGCTCTTCAGGGAAGATACCTAGTAGGGGAATGGCTGGGTTGTATGGGATTTCTACTTTCAGGCTTTTGAGAAATCTCCATACTGCTTATAGTGGTTGTACTAGTTTGCATTCCCAACAACAGTGTAGAAGAGTTCCTTTTTTACCACAGCCATGTCAGCATTTGTTATTGTTTGATTTCCTAATGATTGCTATTTCTCTTAAGATTTTATCTTTGTCTTTTGTGTTCTGCAGTCTAATGTGACATGTCAAGCAGATACTTATCTTGCTTGGCATTACTGAGATTTTTAGATCTGTTTTTTGGTATTTATCATTAATTTTGAGAAATTCTTGTCCATTATTACTTTTTCTGCTCTGTTTTCTCTTTCTTCTTCTCCTGATATTCCAATTGCACCTGTGCTACACCTTTCGAGATTATACCTGTGGGTCTCGGGGGAATCAGTTCTGAGTTTAATAGGGGTTGGGGATCCTACTCTATTCACTTTGCATTTCAGATGGAACGTCTCCATTTGGCCCACTGTCAATGAGTCTTTCTTTGGTTGTCTCCACACTCCTCATGAGCCCATCAAGGCATTCTTCATCTCTGTTGCAGCAGTTTTGGTTTCTAGCATTTTCTTTGATTCTTTCCTAGAATTCCTATGTCTTTTCTGACATTACTCATGTTACAGGTTAAATCACTCTTTTAATCTGTAATCAAATACTAACATCTGTATCATATATGGTCCTGATTCTTGCTTCATCTCTTCACATGACTATATTCTTCGGCAAATCTCATAATTTTTTATTTAAACTGTACCTGTTATACCAGTAATATGCCTTTATGTGAGGACTTTATGCTAATATGGCTGGGAGCTGGGTTGTGTTTAATGTTTTCTATACATGCAGGAGCCTACAGCTTCGATTTTCTCCAGTGTTCTTTTCTTTTTCTGTCTCCCCTCTAAGACTTGGGGCTTCCCTAAGTTCCTCCTCTGAGGACAGGTGGACCTAGCAGCTCTTTCAGCTGCAATCCATTGCTATTAAACTGAGACCTTTTTGGTGTGATGGCAAAAAGTGAAGAAAGGAAGATGATCATGTGACTAAATCTCAGTCTTTCTGTGGCCCATTGTCTTCAGCCGTGGCCTTCACCAGTGCTTCTCCAGTGATACAGCTTCCTTCTCCACCCCTTTGGTGAGAAAGTGAGGCCACGGGAGACTAGAGTGGGAGAGATGCCCTTTCCCTGGTGAGACACGCCCTAGTGAACTATTTTCTCTGGATGGTAGGCAGACTGCTCTCGGTATACAGTATAGCAATTACTTTTTCCCTGCCCTACCAAGGCCATAAAGGGTCTTTCTTGGTTCTTCACCTTGAGAATCTGGTGGATTTCCTAGACAGAAAACCCGCAAAATGTTTGTGAGACCCTCCAAGATTGCGTGAGACTGCAGCCCAGGACTTTCTCACTCTCGGGCCAGCCCGCTCTCCTCCTTCAGCAATTCATCACAGTGATCACTCAATTAACAAAATAACCCACAGCTTCCACTCTTGCTAAGCACCTCTCTGCTGTAGCTCTTCAGATTCACCCATCTCGCCAGATATCAGGACAGTGATTCGAGGCACAACAGCATTGCTTTGATGAATTGGAAGGAAGACAATGATTTTCAGGGTTTTTTGTTTTTCTCATTGTAGGAATGAGAATTCAAATTTCCAATCTAAATAGGTTTCAGAGAAAAAAAAACAGAAGTCCAAAAATTAACATTTTGATCAGAAAAATTTTAAAGTAAGATAGGCAAAATATCTTCATTGTTAAAGTTAAATAACAGATGTATAGGCGTTCTTTATACAATCTTTAGTTTTAGTATATTTGACTTTTTCTATAATTAAGTTTGTTTAAATAAGAATTATTGTTAAGGATCTGAAATAGGGTAGCTTTAAATAATAGGGAGAGCAGAGAAAAAAATAATCACAGTATTTATTATCCAATATATACAAGAGACTATGTCAAGATAATTTGGGTACAAGGATGAATAGTACAGTTTCCTGGCCTCATTAGAGCTATCTGTATTTTCAGAAGGATTCACATTAAGTAAATAATTTTGAGTTAACTACTTATACTAAGGGCTGCAAAGAAGACAGGAAGGGTGCTGTGGGAGCAGGCAGTAGAGAATCTGACCCAGAGGGTTGGAGGCGGTCATCTCAAGGCCACCAGAGGAGAAGGGCATAGAAAGCACACCATGCCGATTCCAGGAGACCCACAAGCTGGATCCCAAGAGGTAACTTCTAAAGGTTCCACATAATACCAATAATGTTAAAGGCAAGAAGAGTGAGAATGTTTCAGAAGAAAGCAAACTTTCCATAGGTTGAAATCTCCAGTAATGTCTTAAGGCCCCCAACAACCTGAATTTAGGTTGGACAAACGAATGGGAGTTTCACAAATCATTCTTACTTTCTATAATGCTGACCCTTTTCATAAACCCTTCTTCATCATCCATTCAAATTCTCTTTAGATACCAGTAAACTTGCAGTTTTGTTCCCGGAGTGATGCTACAGAAGGATTGAGACTTTATCACATTGGAGAGAGCTGAAGAAACAGGAGCTAGCAGTAAGAAAAAGAATTACAATTTTGGAGTTCTGCACCCAGATATGCCACGATTTCGACATACAAGCTAACACAAGTCGCTTGATGCTTGCATGAAATATTTTTCCAATCAGGAAAACAGAAATGATGCCTCTTACAAATTCCAGTACGGAGTATTATTAGGCAAGCTGAATAATTATCTGTAAACTCTTATTATTGATTTATCACACAACTAATGGTAATCAATGATGGTAATTATTAAAATATAGATGGATACCAACATTTAGAAAAACATCTAAACTTCCCAAATTATGATTGCCAATCTATAACTTTAAAAATAACAGCAATTAATCATCCTTATTTTATGGCTAAATGGTAATGATTCATAATATAGTAGCATGTGTTTTCTCCACATTAAGAGAAGCACTAATCTACTATAATAAAGACAATAACACTAAAAATGAAAAATGATTGCTAATCATTTCCTATTATTGATATTTAAACGTCCAAATCATCAAAATTCAGGTGAAAGAAAATGCAGTAATCTATATTCACCAAGCCTATCAAATCAGGATTCTGGGCCAGTGACTGCCCAACAGAAGAGACAGGAGACCTTTCAAAAGTGCCAAAGCCCAAAGCTCACACCCAGAGAATCTGATTTAATGGGCCTGGGGTGTGGCTGAATTTTCCAAAATTCCCTGAGTGGTTCTAATGTGCAGCCAGAGTTGACAGGCCCTGCTCCAGATGTTTGATTTTTATGCCTGAGAATAAAGATGTATTTGCTCCTACAGGCAAAATTGAATTCAGAAACCTACTTGCCTGGCCTCTGTCAATCAGGGCTGTGTGTAGCAGAGGAATGAGTTGTTAGTTTTAGTTGTCAGGGAATTTTCTTCGTGGAAAAGAAGTGCATTAAAATACCAAATTACAGTATTTACATATTTCATGTTTTTTTCCAACTGCGTTCCCATAGCAACTCAACCCATTTGCTCCCTACTTTCTTCGAGTTATTTTCCATCATAAGCCAGGCTTTATTAGTGAGGCAAACAGTTTGCCCTCGGAAATAACTGTTTTGCTGTTTACTATTTCTTTGCCAGAGAACAGAGCTCTAGTTGCCTCTTCCCTACTCCTGTGTTACCCGAATTTTAATAGAGTCAGCTCCCCTGGTTTGGGCAGAGATAGTGTCCTTGACTACTTTTTTCTGAGGCAATCCCTGAGTTTTGTCTAACGATCTGGCCAAGAAAAGGTAAGCGGAGAGGATGGCTTTCCTCGGGGAACCTGCGGCTGGGAAAGACACAAAGAAAGGAGTTGATCAAATTCCAGACAGCGGCTGATTCGCCTGAATCAACAGTCGACAGAGGCCACCTGTCACTTCACTAAGTTTGACCAGACAGCATCACTGGTTAGATGGACAATGTGGCTTCTGAGATGGTTACCCACTTGTCAGCGACAAGAAAATGAGTGTCCTGCTCCGGCTATGAAAGGATTACTGAATGCCCAGAGAGGAGGCCCAAAGGAGGCCTAGGACACTGACATTTCCTTGTGATCGCAACCAGACGACTCGGCAGAGTTTAGGGCTTGTTCGTTTGTTTGTTTATTTGTTTGGAACTATGACATTTCACTTGCTAACAGAGCTCTGCTTTGCAGGGGAACAGGGATGCCAAAGAAGACTGCAAGAGGGAAGCAGGGAGGGACCAGGCTTGAAGCTCCAGGGCATCTCTCCTTGCTGCTGCCTGACGCCAAGACAGACGTAGGTCGCCAATGCCAGAAGACAGATGAGGCACCAGAGACAAGGCGACGCTTTGACATCGCCTGTTCTCAGCTGCTGACTCAGAAGCCTGCTTTGGTGCCAGCAGTGCTAATGGAAAGGACTCATTTCCTCCCCTCTCCCAAGCTCCAGACAAAAGCCAGAGCTGTGGTGCAACGGCCCCCAGGCCAAGGGACCAGTGACCCTGGCGACAGCTCAGAATGCAGCAACAAAACCACACGCAGCCGGACTTCCCGTCCCACCCCAGATCTGGATGCAATTTATGGGCGTCCATCGCATTGCCTACCGCCTGACTCTGAGGTCACCGTAAAAGTCCTTCAGGATCCTCCCACCAACACTACATATTCAAGAATAACCCTTTATATTAGGTAGGCTTCCACCAAGAAACAGATGGGTAAACGGAAGAGAGCTTAGTTAAGGGACTCTTTACACAGGTATGGGAAAGGTGGAGGAAAAGCAAGAGATGGCATATTACCTCTGAGCTAGCAATAGCAGGAGACTGCTCCCTGCCTAGACCAGAACAGCAGAATTCAGAGACAAAGCAGGGTGAAGCCAACAGCAGCCGAGACCCTCAGCTGAAGGAGACACCAGGACTACACAGGGAGAGAAACGGCCAAAGAAAGAAATACCTGGACCTCATTCCCCTCCATCCTTTCCTTCTGCTGCCTTTGCCCTTCACTGCCAAACCCAGTGGGAAGCAGAGGGTAGAGCAGCCCACTGGTGTGTCCCCCGAAGGTCAGCCTTCTGGGAAAGGCCCAAAACAACATGGAAAAGTGGGAAGAGGGGATGTGGGAAGGCAAATAAAGACATCTGGCACCCTCCTTCCACATGGGCGCTACCTCGAGTTTGTTCTGCCATTTCCAGAGCCCTCCCACAGCCACCACACCTGGGACAGCACTGTCCAGAGGCGGGAAGAGAACACTGCTCAACCCCAGAGAAGGCAAGGAGAAGCATGACTTACCCAAGGACATAGAGAGGACACTGAGAACAGAGACACGGACGTCCCAGTGCCAACTCAGTGGCACCTCGCAGCCATGAATCATATTGCTTCTCCTGCTCCAAAGGAGGCCGTGTGCACGAGGAAATGATGGAGGAACAATGCGGTGGGTGCACGTGATGTGCCCACTTCACGTGAATATGCTGCCCGTGCACCTATTTGGAGAGACAAATGTAAAAGAAAGCCTCTGTTATTCTACGGTGTGGTGCCATTGGTGCTAAGGATAAGAGGCATTAAAATTAAACATGCTTTAAGAGTCTGACAAGATGATACTCATTACTCAGAGCCCAATTTCTAAGGAAAACCAGCAGGATTAGTCGTCCCCATTCTGGTGGAGGTGGGAGAAGAGCAGACGTTTGAACTTGGGTGTACAGAGGACAGGTGAGGTAACAGCAAGTTGTTCCCCTGTCGCCTTTGTGGCAGTGGCGGTGGGGAGGCAGGAACGGTTATGATGTCATCCGATCTATTTTGGGAGGTTCTGTCACACATTCTGTCTTTGGGCTTCTGCTTGTATTATAAAGAGTAAGTGCTACATATGACTTTCAAAAAAAATACAGTCTGACCAAATCTAATGGCGATGGTGGGAAGTCACAGAGCTTTTTTCTTAATTCAAGCTCACATGCAAACTTGATAGCTCATTCTTTACTCAAATTTATTCATAAAAATTCAAATTTTTTTATGGATTCCAAAACCAGTCCAGAGATCTATGTTTAATCGTCTCAACTCTAGGACTGTCACCCCACAAGTTTACTGAAAAGGATACAGTATTTACCAAAATGCTCAAAAGAAGAGAACCTGGGGTAGTAGAATTAATGTAATATAATATGCTTTGCACTGTTATTATTAAGTATATTAAATTTTTCCTGTTTGTTTAGTAAGGCCGCCCATGCACTGGTCATCTGAGATGCATTCTTCTCTTTAGTCCATAGCTATGGTGACAGTGTAAATATTTTCTCAAGTAAATATTAATTATTTTCCCAAGTAAATATTAAGAATTACCACCTTGACCCATGCTAACCTGGAAAACATATGGTCACCATGGTTATGATACATACAGAGGCACACCAGGGGTAACAGTGACTATAATAATAACTCAAAATAGCCTCTCCAAAGCCGCTCTTTCGCCCATGAACCTGTTCTCAAGGAAACTTGACTCTTGTGATTATAGTGGCTTGGAGTAAGTTCAGACAAATGGAGGCATTTGTCACCTCCTTTACACTCTTACCCATTTGCTTCTCCGTAGCTAAGAGCCACCCCCAACCTATCCCAGAAACAACATAACAAACAAGTCCGCTCCTCTCTGCTTTGACCCGTGGGATTTCTCCACCATGGTCACTGTACACAGCAGAATATTCTCAGGGTGGTAAGACACTTTGCCCAGACAGCTGAGACCACAATTGTTCAGAAAGGCCCTTTGTTTTCCATCTTACATCTCTTCTCCTCTGTAGTTGATATATAAGTCTTCAAAGCTGGAGCCTCCCTCTGAGACCCAAGTGAGTAATAGGAGGCACTTGGAGAACCACCTGTTTCATCCTGTGGCTGTAGAGTAGGTTGGTTTCTGGAAGGAGAAATAAGGCTAAGCCCTATTGCCAGGGAGAGAATTGATCACCCTCTTTCCACTGGGTTTGTGACTGGATAAGGCCAAAGACTTCCTAACCTTTCCCGTAGGCAGTGGGAAGGTGTCACGGGTTTTTAAGCAGGGATGTGAACTATCAAAGACAACTTTGATGGAGCTATGAAAGGCAAAATGGGAGAGGTAGAAGATGAAACTGCAGGAAAGGACACCAGATAAGAGAATGTTCATTTGGGGCCCACTACTAATGGTAGTAGTGAACGACATGAAAATAGAGGATATTGAAGAAGAAAGTCTTTCAACATAATCAAATGCTACGGAGAAGTTAAAGAGAATAAGAATTAATAGGATTCCTTTGAACTCAGCCATTTGACTTTGTGGTTGGTGTTGTACAAGCTACAAGGACATGATTCTTTTTCTCAGAATATGTTCACTGTAACTGAGGGGCCCAAAATATTACGAAAAAAACCTGTTTTTATAGCCACATACAGTATTTGTGTTTTTGTCCCAGTGGAATTAGAATCTTCCTTGTAAGGAGTAAATATCCTTTAACATCTGGAAGATGAGATGCCACCTTAGATGATCAGAAACAGGGTATAAGAACCCTCTAACTCCTCTTTTTGTCTCCAGCCATCCTCTTTCTTTAGTGGAATAGACTTCGTAAAATAAAATATATTTTCTTAAAAAAAAGACCACTTAGCATGGTAAGAAGGTCCAAACTAACCTAAAGAAAGGAAAATGTCTTTATATTAGGGGAACTCATTAATTATTGATTTTTGTAGTGACAACTCTTTATCACCTGAGAAAAAGCAGTTCTCTAGAAGGTGAATAAAAAGAAGTGAGAAGAGGTAGGAAGGGAAAAAAGACAGAACACTATATTCTTAGTTATTCAACAAATACTTCATGGGCCACAAACTGTTCAAATTATACAAAAGTAGAGCAAGTAGTATATTAAATATCCATGTGCTCACCCCAAGTTTCAAAATTCAACACTTTCCCTGTCTCTCTGTCTCTGTCTCTCTAACTCCGTCTCTCTCTGTCTCTGCCTCTCTGTCTCTACCCCCCAAGCCCTCGCCCCCACCCCAAACCGGACGAGAACCAAATCAAGTTTCCCCATTAGGTCATCAGCGAACCTAACTGTTGAATTTGATTCAGTTCTAGTCCAATTAGGTTTGCAAACAGAAACATGGAAAGAATTAAGTTCGTGAACTGAGGTGCTGCTGTACTATTAAATTCCCTCCCTGAATTATTTGAGTATACTCAGAATATCATGGCACTTCACCCCTAAATATTCCACTCTGAAAATAATACTGTTCCTTGTGCATATCTCCTAATTAAAAGCACATTCTCCTACATAGTCTTAATCCCATTATCCACTCAGAATACCAACCATAATTATATACTATTATTTAAATTCAGGCCACCCATGCTATCTCTTGAAATTTTTCCTTTTCTGATTTTGAACTGTTTGTGGTAACTTCCCTGTTTCTCATGGCTGATACTGATGTTTCCTCCCTCGCTACAATTTTCTTTGGCCATTTCAGTGGGAATATGAGGGCAAGGAATTGAATGTGTGGGTTCATATTGGAATATGACCATGAACGTTCTTATATTGCAGTCTTTTTTTGAGGTAGGAGTATCTTAGAATACGTCTGTAGTTCATTATTATAAGCAGAGCATTAGGCAGAATGATCCATACATCTGCTTTCTGCAGCATTTAGAAATCGTGTCGAAGTAAAACTAAATGGGAGAGCTCAATATGACCTTATTCGGTGCACACTCCTAGAGATGTGAAGAGGGTCTCTCCCAAATGAGGCTCTTCATAGAGGTGTCAGCTCACGAAGTGGAAAGGAAGGTGAATGCTACGTGAGTTCCCACTGCTGACTAATGACCATCAAGGCCTATAGGAAGACAACAAGGGACCTGTGGGCTGCAGGATAATTACTGGTTGATTTTCATCAACAGGTTTCCAGTGCGAATCTGTGTGGTTTGCATACACGCCTGCTGCAAGACTCAGACGTTCTTTTGAAGAAGGGAGATGAGATTATGGGGAAGACCAGCAACAGAGGATGCTGGGAGAAGGGATGCAAGTCACTTGCCATTGGCACTGTCTTAC
>PVJO010008243.1:33068-76499 GCA_004026905.1 Hystrix cristata | reverse complement strand
TTTTTTTTTTTTCTTTTGCAGTAATGGGACCTGAACACAGGGTCTTTGGACTCAGCTATACCCTCAGCTCTTCTTAAAGACATTTTTTTTGAGACAGGGTCTCATTAACTCACAGAGTTGCCCTGGCTGGGCCCAAACTTGCAGGCCTTCTTCGTCATTCTCACACAGCACTGGGATTACAGGGATGAGCAAACAACCCCATGGTGTAAGATCACACTTTACACCTTGATGAGTCAGGAAGTAGAGAGAATCAAAACAGATTACATTTATTAGAGAAGAAGTATTTTCCTAAATGTCTCCCTATTCATTTTGTGTTATATCTTATGGTCCTGAAATGAGTGATGTAACTATATCTAGCTGCAGGTGTGACTGGGAAATGAGTATCTGTCAAACAAGAATGAGACTGCCCATTCTTCATATGCCACTTAAGATAAAACCTGTGTTCTGTTAGTAAGGAAGAGGAGGCCCAATGATGTTTGGATAAGCAGCTAACAGTGTCTGAGACAATCTTTTTTTCCCAGTTACATTTATTTATTTTAAAATTACACTCATGAGTTATAAATACCATTGTAAATAAGTTATTGCAGAAAAGTAACAGTGTTTCTTCAGAACATTTTTCTAGAAGTATAGTTGCCAAACTAAATAGAATTTGAAGATGCTTGAAGTATATTGGCAGATAAGACTTCTGATATTTTTGTGTTAATTTGCATTAAAATCACATTTATTTTCAACAGTACATAGAATTCCCAACTCCTAGAAGTTTAACCACAAATAAAGAATGCATATTTCCATTGTCTATTAATTTTGTGTCTTCCTCTGTAATGTTAAATTACTAATTTATGAGGACTTTATGAGAATTTTGCTTTTGCTTTTTTATATTTGATAGAGAAATATAACAACCTTTTTCTGTTTGTTCATTTGCATTTCTGATTTTAAGAACTGTTTCTGGCTGCTTCTTTTTGTATTCCCAGTGTTCACTGTTTATTGTTCATTCTCTACTCCTGTAAGACACCTGAGTATACAGACATAGTGCAGAATACAGAATATTTTTAATTCTTTATATAACAAATACATTTAAAATCAGAAATGATTTTGAATTTTGTTTCATTTTGTCATCACCAGTAGAATTTTTAGTATATCGTTCTTTGTCATATTAATTTTATGACAAATTCTTAATAGTAAAATATTGCACATTCCTACAAAAACATTCTTGATTATAGTTTTGAATGAAATCTGCTTTTATGTTGTATAAGTTTTGTAGAATAAGTTACTAACATTTTATTCTTCTTAAGTTTTTATTAGTACATTTCTAGTACATGAATACATTCACAGTAGAGAATTGGTACATATACATAACACATTTCAATTTCTTTTTCTCCCTTTCCCCCACCTCCTTTTATTTTTCCAATATCAGATTCATTTATTTATTTTATATAACCTTATAAAGTTAATTGTCATATATAGAGATTAAAAACCAGACTAATAGACCAAGGACCATATAAAACTTATGAATTTTTATACTAAGGCAATTGTACTAAGTCTAGGGACACTTTTAGATACATTGCCCTTGCTGAATTTTTAATTCTTTTTTTCCTATCATCTGTCTTTATTTTGTTATATACATAAGAGAAATTATGTGGTAGTTTAGCTCTGTGTCTGAGTTATTTCACGTAATATTGTGGTCTTAAGGTGCATCCATTTCCCTACAAATGACTCAAGTTTATTCTTCTTTATGACAGAGTAGTATTCCACTGTGTATAAATACATTTTCTTTATCCATTCATCTGTTGATGGGCGTATAGCCTGCTTCCAAGATTTAGCTATTAAGAATTGTGCTGCTGTAAACATGGGTATGCATACTTCACTGTGGTATGATGTCTTTAACTCCTTTGGGAAGATACCTAGAAGAGGAATACCTGGGTCAAATGGAAGTACTATTTTTAGTTTTTTTGAGGAATCTGCATATTGGTTTCCTTAGTGGTTGTATCAGTTTAGTCTCGCCAACAATGAAGAAGGGTTCCTTTCTCCCCACAGCCTTGGCAGCATTTGTTATAGGTTGATTTCTGATGGTAGCCATTCTTTATGGGATAGAATGGACTCTCAGTGTTGTTTTATTTATGTATTTCAAATGGTCAGCGATGTTGAACATTTTTTTTATGTGTTTATCGGCTGTTTGTATTTCTTCATCTGAGAAGTGTCTATTCATTTCAGATGCCCATTTCTTGATTGGGTCTTTAAATTTGGGGGGGTCTAATTTTTTTGAGTTCTTTATATATTCTAGATATCAGTCATCTGCCTGAGAAATAGCTAGCAAAACTTTTTCCCATTCTGTAGATTATCTCTTCACTGTTAGTGATTTCCATTGTTTTTGTTTTGTTTGTTGGTTGGTTTGTTTTTGGTTTTTGTTTTTGTGCTTAGACAGGATCTCGCTTTGTACTGCAGGCTGGGTTTGAACTCAATATGTACTCCACACTGGCCTTGAACTCATGATGATCTTCCTGCCTCAGCCTCCCAAGTGCTAGGATTACAAGCCTGCGCCACCACCCTTAACTGATTTCCACTGTTATGCAGAAGATTTTTAATTTGATGTGATTCCTTTTGTTGATTCTTGATAGTATTTTTTGTGCAATGCAACCAAAATTTTATTCAGAAAGTCTTTGTCTACACTTATGTCAAGAGTTTTACCTATTTTGTCTTTTAGAAGATAAAGTGTTTCTGTTATAATGCTTAGGTCTTTGATCCATTTTTATCTTAATTTAGTGTGTGGTGAGAGATAAGGGTCTAGGTTGAATCTTTAGCATGTGGACAACCACTTTTTCCAGCACATTTATTGAAAGGCTATCTTTTTTCCAGCAATGGTATTTGGCCTCATTGCCTGGAGTTGTTTCTGCATCTTCAGTTTTTTTCCTTTGATCCACAAATCTGTTTTTTTTTTTTCCCCAATACTGTGCTGTTTTTATCTCTGTAGCTCTGTAGTATAACTTGAAGTCTGGGATTGTGATGTCCCCCGCCTTGCCCTTGTTGCCTTGCCTAGAATTGCTTTTGCAATTCTAGGTCTCTTTTGGTTTCATTTGAATTTTAGGATTGCTTTATCTGTTTCTGTAAATGATGTTTTAGTATTTTGATTGGGGTTGCATTAAATCCATATAACAGTTTTGGAAGCCATTTTGACTAGATTGGTTCTGCCTATCCAGGAACAGGAGATAGATATAACCTTTCCATTTTCTATTACCTTCCTCAACTTCGTTTTTCACAATTTTATAGTTTTCATTGTAGAAGTCTTTTACTTCCTTGTTTAGGTTAATTCCTGTGTATTTCATTTTTCTTGGTACTAATGTGAAATGTATTAGTACTCTAATTTCCCTCTTGGTGAGTTTGTTATTTTGTACAGGAATGCTATTGACTTTTGAGTGTTGACTTTGCATCCTCCTATGCTGCTGAATTTGGGTATTAGTTCTAGGAGTATTTTGGTGGAGTTTTGGGGGTTCTGTGTAGAAGATCATGTCATCTGCAAATAATGATAATTTAACTTCTTCCTTCCCTGTCCACATCCCTTTTATTTCTTTCTCTTTTCTGATTGCTCTGGCTAATGTTTCAAGGAGAGCAGAAGTGGTGATAGCAGACTTCCTTATACTAGTGTCAGCATCAAAATTTTAAAATCAGTATTGCAGTAGCATGGCAAAATTAAGAAAATCAATGTTTTTTGCTTATAAAAATGATAGTGACATAATATGGGGGTCTTAATCATTTAAAAAAACTTCCTTTGCCTCCTAATTAGGACAGAGGATTCTCAGTAAAATTTTTATTTTGATTTGTACCCCTTTAATTTCTTAAGAAATGATTCCTCCCCCTATTCAAGAAATGGTTATTAAGAACAAAGTGACTGTCTTTGGTTTTCTCCACTATGCCGATCTCTGCCTTTTAACTAGTTTACTTACACCATTTATATTTAAGGTAATTATCGATATTTCAGGCCTTAAAACTGCCATTTTATTATGTCTTTTCTCCGTTCCTTGTTCCTCTTTGTATTTTCTTGCCTTCGTATAGGTTAAATGTGTATTTCTTTTAGAATTCTATATTGATTTATTCGTAATGTTTCTTGAGTATATTTCTTTGTGTTATTTCTGTAGAGGTTGTTCTTGGTATTACCATCTACACATGTGACTTTTCAGGGTCCATTGATAACAACATTTTACCACTTCTACTGAAGTAGGGAAGCATCACTTCTGTTTAGGTTCCTTTAGTTTTTCAACTTTTAAGTATTGTAATGAGAATTAGACATATATTTGTTACATTTGTTTGATCAGGAATAGAATTCATGAAAAGAAAGACTGTTCTTTTTTTTTTACTTTTATTTTAGTGGTACATTTTACATATACCTAATGATAATAGTCATCATAGGGAGTTTGTACCTGTATATGATATATCTTGTGGTCTGTGTGGTTTATATGGTGTAACTGGAGCTCCCACGGCTCTCTGAAGATGCTGCCTGGGATTTTGAAGAAGTTTCTGTTGGCTAGGTCTACATGGAAGTAAGGAAATCTCTTACATGTAGGGAGGAATACTTCCCAGACTGGACTGTTGGTTATATGAGAATACCACAGGCCCTACCTGCCTATCTCTATGTGACAGTCCCATGCCCACAGGACAAAGAGACTTCTTGGGCTACAGAATTACTGTGGCAAGATCCCTCTTGCTGGTGGCTCCTGAAGCTTAGTGTCTCTGGTTGTGGGTGTGTACTCTCAGAGCCATAGGAAAGAGGTTTCCCAAGCTGGCCAGGTTCTGTGACAAAATCACTTGTGCCTGAAGTTTGCTTATTTGTGAAACAAGGATGATAATTCAACCTTGAAAGTTTTATGGAGAATAAGTAAGCATGCAATTCCATGAGGGCAGGGAGTTTTGTCTGCTTGGTTCAATCATTAGTCACAATTTCCAGAATAGTATCCAAACATATAATTGTTGTTTAAGATGTGTTTTCTGAAATAATCAATACAATTAAGAATAGTACAACCAATCAGTCAACTTAATGACTTATATAAATGATAGCTAGCTTCCATCATTCCATTCTCTAGCAAGTGAATAAGTAAAGAATCAGACTCAGGTCCTCTGACACCAGTGCTTCAGACATTATTAAATTTTGCTTTCCCTAAGAATAGTATCTAATGTTCATTTGTTTATTGAAAATTTAATATGTGCTAAGCACAATGACAGGCAATATTTACATATACATACATATTCATAAAATCTTCCATATATAAAATCTTAAACATAATCTTACATATAGTCTACATACATACATATATAAATGTATATGTACACATTTATTTTAGGCTAATTTATTTCATTTAGTTTAAAATGTTGGGTATTGCTTTAATTTTAATTTAATCTTGTTTTATACTTAATGTAAAATATTTACATAATCTCCAATTCAAATCTATAAAATACAGTAAAGTGCATATTCACAAAGCCCTCATTTATATTCTTATCCCATTGAACATTTTTCTTTCTTCTGTTTTCAGCGAGTCCCCCTCTTCTCTGTTCTGTTTTGTTTTTTTTTTTTTATTTTAGCTTGATGACATAGCCTTCTACTGTTTGTTTTTATAGTATAAACAGAACTCTGTGTGCGCACGCGCGTGTGCGCGTGTGTGTGTGTGTATTTGGACCAAATCCATTCCCAGCTTTTTGGATAGAGATTAAAACACTTGATTTTTTTTGCACTTGACCATATATCTAGAAGATTCATCCATTGCATTATTTATAGCTAGTCCTCATTCCTTTTTACAACTGTAAAATATTTCTTTACTTATGTTACCCAGTTTATTCAGCTAGTCTTTTCTTGACTGACACTGGGTCTTTCTCAGTCTTTTAGTGTTACAAATGGTGTTGCAATTAGTAGCCACACACATGCACTTTTTTTTTTTGTATTTTCAACATTGCAGCTGTGTGAAAGGTTCCTGAATATAGGATTGTTAGGTCAAAGGGCAAATGATTATGTAATTTTGTTCAGTATTACCAAATTCTCCTCCTTAGGGGCTGTGGCATTTTGTATGGCTATGAACAGTCCACCAGTATGCTTGTTTCTTCGTAGCCCTGTAGCCTTATCAACATCGCATGTTATGAGACTTCTGTACCTTGGTCAATCTGATAGGCAAAAAATGGTACTTTATTAAGTTTTTTCTTTTCATTTGCCTTATTCTGAGTGAAGTTGATATCTTTCATCTGTTTAAGAACCATTTATGTTTCTTTTTCCGTGAAGTCTATGTTTACCTTCTATAGAGTTATTGCTTTTTAAATTTTTTCAGTTCCATATGTTAAGGATATAAATTTTTAGTTTGTGGTGAAAGATGTATATTTTTTTTTGTTTGTTGTTTTCTGATTTTCTTGATAAATTTTTTGTCTTGTGAAAGTTTGCTTGAGTTTTTAGGTAATTAGAATTATTTATCTTTCCCTTACAGTTTCTGGACTTTTAAGTTATATTTAGGACATAGTTCTCCATTTCAGATTAAAGAGCAATTCACCATTGCTTTAGTACTTAGGAGTTTTTATTTTTGTTTATTTAAGTATCTGTTCTACTTGGAATTTATTCTTATTTTACCATGTAAAGAATGGATCAAATTGTATTATTTTTAACATGGTTGTACAGTTGTTTACACACCTATTAAAAAGGCTAGCTTTTTCCTATTGAGATGCTTTCTTTATTTGTTCAGATCATATAATCTTAACAAATATAGGAGTTAGCTAACGTAATTACCTATTTGATTCACAAGAAAAGTCAGGTCTAGTGCCTTGCCTGAAGTCACACTGCTGGTTAGTGGAAGAGGTAGGAGTTAATCTAGATCTTGCCAACCCTAGATCACAGCTTTTCATCACTACACTATATTTTCTATTACTTTGGCTCTCAGCCCACTCTGTAAAGCAGATACTGTAGCTATCACCATTGTCATACTTTACATATGTTAGCAGAGGCTCTAGGAAGACTTTTGCCTTCTCAAAAAAAACCCATGAGTAAAATGATGAGAATCCATGTCACACACTCCTGGAATACAGCAGAGATTGCATCATCGTGAATGGGGTTGTGAGACATTGAGTAAGATGAGAGTGGGCAAGTAAAGGCACAGGATGGTAAGTGTGTTTAGAGGCTGGCTGATGCTCATTTTTTCCAACCCTTAGGAGAGTACAAGTTATGTACCATATTAGTTCAGGTAATGCTAGCTGCTATAAGAAATGCACACTAAAGTTGTATAACATAACAGATTATATGTTTATTTCTGACTCTACCTCCAATCAGCATTGGGGAGTGGAAAGATACTTCTCTGTCATTGAGGAGTCCATGCTCACAGACGCTCTGCCATTTATCTAACAGCCTTATTGAAATGCAGATCATATACCATATAATTCACCTATTTTAAGTATTAGGCATATTGCATTATTCGTTTCTAATGTGGTAAAATATATAAGATAAAATGTGCTATTTAACCATTTTATGTGTGTCATTGATCACAGGCATAATGTTGTGTAAGTGTCACTATTTTCTACTTCCATGACTTTTTCCCCTCCCCAAAGGGAAAATCTGCACTCACTAAACAAGGAAAACACTATGACTGGTATCGGGCTTTGTTCCTATTGAGCTTGGGCTGTCAGAGCAGGAAGAATCTTTACAGACCATCTATTAAAATCTCCACAGGTGTTGGGATTGCTAATGCCCAGAAAGCCCGTGTGGATGGAAGATACTTGTCAGTGTCACTGAGTTGATACCAGAGTTGAAGCAAGAGCAGGCTAGATCACTCACCTCTCATCTCTATCACTGGCATTCAGTCCCCTTTTAGCATGACCTAGAGTGAACGATGATTTTTTAATTATAACCTGACACATACTTAGCTATATTTTATCTGTAAAAAATGTTATAAAGCAGAGGTGGGTAGTAATTATAGTGATTTTTCAGTGTACATCTGCCCACCTCCTGGTACACTGTAAATTTACACTTTCTTATACTTCTGCAGTTGAGAATGGTCACTGTGGCCCAGGACATATAGTGGCTCACTTGGGGGTGCGAGGTTGAGAGCCCGTGAACACAGTTCACAGCGCCCTCTTTTCCCTGATGCCTCTATCACAGCAGTACAAGGTGAAACCTCTGCATTCTGGGCGCCTGGTAAGGATAACATAGAACAGAGCTTGAGAAATCCCTGGTGGGCAAATGGTATGAGAGAAAACTTTTGTTCTTTAAAGATGCTGAGATTTGGGGTTTGCACTTTGCCATAGTATAACCTAGCTCATGCTGACTGATATAAATACTTAGTTTTACTTCATGTTATCTACTCTGATACTTGATATCCTTCTTTTATTTTGTTCTATTTCAATTTTCAATTCTGGCTGCAACCTAGTGGATTGATTTTATGACCTAATAATAGGGTCACGACTAGCAGTTTGAAAAGTACTACCCCATACTATTCTCACTTGTGCCACAGCTGATCTTCTCTGCAAGCTTCTGTTGAGCAGCATCAATGACTCCTTTCTCTCTGTAGGATTGTGGTTATGGAGAGGGTGGAGATGCATACTGCACAGCTTGCCCTCCCCGGAGGTACAAAAACAGCTGGGGCCACCACAGATGTCGGACTTGCATCACGTGTGCTGTCATCAATCGTGTCCAGAAGGCTAACTGCACAGCTACCTCTAATGCTATCTGTGGGGACTGTCTGCCCAGGTGAGCCCACTATATTGAGTCAAACTTTTCTATGCCATTTCATTTTAGTTCTTTAATGCCTCTATCATCCTTACCTCTCATAGCCTAGTGAAACTATTCTAACTATCCATATCATAGTCTATCTAGGCTCCCAGAGGGGAGAAATAGTGTATTCCTGAGATCCCTCTATAAAGTGCCCAGGACATTTTCAGCCACAGATGAATAATAAACAGCTTTTCATCATGCTGGCACTCAGAGCCCAATCCCGAGTTTTAAAGTAAACTTAATTATAGGCATAAAAGAAATTATGAAGCTATTGGCATCAAAGCAGCACTCCTATGTTTTGCCTATAGAGTGTGGTGAATGTGGAAAGAAATAGAATGTCTGAGCTTTTGAGTTAGACTCAAACATGGAGGTAAAGAGCTCATTATGAGAAGTGGGCTCAGGCTTCTAGGAGGGCCAATTCTTAGAAGCTACCTATGGTGTCAGGAAGGACTGATCTAAGTGCACTGCTTGTTTCATCATTCTCCCATTCCTTATTGCTCTGACCACAGGTTCTACCGAAAGACACGTATTGGAGGCCTGCAAGACCAAGAGTGTATACCATGCACGAAACAGACCCCCACCTCTGAGGTTCAGTGTGTGTATCTACTTCTCTTCTCTCCCTTCTTCTCCAACGCTTTGTGTGGCAGCAAGGCAGGATAATAAAGACTTCTTTACCTATAGAGGAGATGAGTACCCCCATCAAACTTCATTCTGTGCAGTATTATGTCAAGGGAATCAGTTAGTGTTGAGTTCTGGTTTTACAGCATAATCTCTGTATAACCCTCTATGAATCATTCGAACACACTGAACCTCATTTTCCTTATGTGAAAACGTGTAACTCATGATAAATCATTTTTCTTCATAGATTATGAGATGGTTGTCTAGCTCTAATGAAATAATGAATATTAAAAGCAATAAATTAGAATATTTGTACACTTATGAGTTATTGTTACTGATGTTTTTGTTGCACAAGGTATATAAGAATTCCTAGGTCTTAAGAGTCATCAAAATCTGAACAAAGGTATATAATGCATTGGCATTAATCCCAGGCACAGTGTTGTACAAGCGTCACTATTGTCTGTTTTCAAGACTTTTCCCCCTCCCCAAAGTGAAAATCTGTACCCACTATGCAACGAAAGCACTATTACTGGTATCAGGCTTTGTTCCTCTTGAGCTTGGACTGTCAGAGCTGGAGGAATCTTTACAAACCATCTATTAAAATCTCTGCAGGTGTTGGGATTGCTAATGCCCAGAAAGCCTGTGTGGATGGAAGATACTTGTCAGAGTGTCACTGAGTTGATACCAGAGTTGAAGCAAGAGGAACCTAGATCACTTGCCTCTCATCTCTATCATTGGCATTCAGTCCCTTTTTACCATGACCTAGAGTGAAAAATAATTTTTTAGTCCTAACTTGACACATACTTAGCTATATTTTATCTGTAAAAAAAATGTTATAAAACAGAGGTGGGTAGCAATAATAGTGATTGTTCAGATATGTACAGCTCCCCACCTTCTGGTACACTGTAAAATTACACGATGACCAGGTGAGCCCACTAAATTCAGTCAAACTTTTCTGTACCATTTATTTTAGTTCTTTGCTCCCTCTATCACCGTAACCTCTTATAACTTACTTAAGCTATTCTAACTATCCACATCGTATACTATTTAGGTTCCCAGAAGGCAGAAATAGTGCATTCCCAAGACCCTTCGTTAAAGTGCCCAGGACATTGTCAGCCACAGATGAATAATTAACAGCTTTTTCATCATGCTGGCACTCAGAGCCCAAGCCCAGTTTATACCTACGTCACTGTCCTTTTATCAGCTATTTTTGTCTATCTGTCTTCTCTTATTCTATATAAATTATTGATTATGTCTTAAAATAATGAAATATTTAAGACAAGTAAATGTTTTAAAATGCACAGAAACTTAAAATGCTTTAATTACTCAAGACACAGAGATAATAAATCTTAACACTTTGCATATCTGCTTTAGATTTTTTTCAAGACCAAAGATTGCACAAGCATAATAGAATTCCCTTTTAGAACCTGTCCGAGTCTCATTTTCTCCTTGCCTTCACAGCCACAACCTCTATCCTGGAGTTATATACATCCTGTTGATAGGCTGTGCCACATTGACAAATAAACCTTTAAATCTCAGTGAACAAATACAATAAAAGTATATCTTTGGCCATTCAAAGGTCTTCCATCGTGCGATTATGCTCTCTAGACCATGTAGATTACAGACCAGTGGCACAGGAGAAGAGATGGAGGATGCCTACTGGCTCTTAATTGCCTCAGTCTGGAAGTGACACACATTATTAACATGTACATTCCACTGGCCGGGAGTACTCTGAAGACCTTTCTGAAAGGATGTAAGGGGAATGCAGGGACACAAGTGGATAATTGGTGGGCAGTATGTCTCTGCCATACTCTCCCCTAATATTTTAATACTTCTATTATTTTGTCATATATATGCACATTCCTGAGCAATGTGTTATTATTTTGTATATTATAGTGTTTATATAAGTTATATCAAGCTATATATTTTTACTTTCAGCTTCAAAGATTTTTTCTATTTTTATTTTATTAGTACATATTTGCAGGACATAATTGCATTGTTTATGGTTGTTGGTACATGAACATAACACATTTTAATTCTCTTTTCACCTCCTTTCTCTCCCCTCTCTCTGCTCTACCTCCATCTGTTGGTCACTTTCCCTTTTACGAAAGACCTATCTCCCTATTTCTTATCTATCTTTTACTTTGCTCTTTTGATATTGATAATATCATATAAGAGAAACCAGGCGATATTTAAGCTTGTGTGTCTGATTTATTTTACTTAAAATTATGGCCTCAAGGTGCATCGATTTTCTTAAAACTGACTCAAATTTATCCTCCTCTGTGGCAAAATAGTACTCCATTGTGTATAAATACCACACTTTCTTTATCCATTTGTCTGTTGTTGGACATTTAGGCCTCTTTCCAAGATTTAGCTATTATGAATTATGCTGCTATAAACTTAAGTATGTACTTTTTCATCTGGATTTTTTATATTAATAATATAATGTTTAAGTGCTATATAGTAATGTACATTAGGGTTATATTAGAATTCATTTATCCTGTGCTTATTGATGAAAAATTTAATTTTTTTATATTATATCACTAGCTATGGCATGACCATAGGATATGTGACTCTTTAATTATACTAATTTACACCATGCTTGCAATATGTGTGAGTTCTGTTGCTTTGTTCTTTATTATTTTTCCTGCTCTACAAAGAAGTAAAACCAGCATGACAGCCCTAATGGCGAAGGCCCGAGGGAGAGGGTGATGGCCTGAGGAAGTCCGGGCCCAGTGTCAGTGTGACTGTTGGCTGCCCACACTGTGTGACCTCCCCCTCTTTTGTCCCACAGGTGCCTTTCAGCTGAGCTTAGTGAAGGCAGATGCACCCACAGTGCCACCTCAGGAGGCCACACTTGTTGCACTGGTGAGCAGTCTGCTGGTGGTGTTCACGCTGACCTTCCTGGGGCTCTTCTTCTTCTACTGCAAGCAGTTCTCCAGCAGACATTGCCAACATGGTAAGGGGGGCTGCTTCACATTTCACATGAATCAGAAGTAGGGCTCTCATTGGCAGAAGAGAGGAACTTTGGGGTGCTGACAGTTAGTGGGCCTTACCATACTAGAAAAACCTAGGGGCGGTTTTCATCAGGGTCAGGCTGGGGAATTATCTGAGGTGGCAATAGAAAGCATGGGACTTCAGAGATGACTGGGGCCAACTTTGAGTTTGGGGGACACAGTTCATTAGATTCCAGGAAGTCACATAGGAGCATGATGGAAAATTCCATGGGAAAGAAATCTGAAGACCCAGATTCTAAAACTATCTGTAACTGAGTATGGAAGCTTGGAGAAGTTATTCGGCTTTTATGAGGGTCTTTCTCCCTAATCTTTATTTTTTTTTATTTTTATTTTAAACCAAGAACATGCATTGGTACATTTTACATATAATGGTCACATTCATCACATTTATTTTGTACCTGTACATGATGCATCTTGGTTCTCCCCCCTCTTCCCCGCCCCTCCCCTCTGTTCCTTCCCTCCCTAATTAGAGCAGGTTTATTCTTAATTTTCCATATTTTCCCTTTCCCTTTTCTATCCTTTGTTGCCTTTCTGCTTTTCCCTTTCTTTCTTTCTAGTACTCCTCTCCTGTGTATATTATCTTATTTTTATATAATATTTATTACACCTCTTTGTCCTTATTTACATTCATGGTTTCTCATATCAGAGAAACAATTCGATGTGTACTCACGAGTGTCTGATTTATTTCACTTAAAAGTATGTTCTCAAGGAACATCCATTTACATACAAATGACTCCAGTTTATCCTTTTTATGGCAGTGTAGTACTCCATTGTGTAGAAAAACCACATTTTCTTTAGCCATTCATTGGTTGTTGGGCATTTAGGTTGTTTCCAAGACTTAGCTATTACAAATTGTGTTGCTATAAACATGGTGGTGCATACATCCCTGTGGTATGACGATTCTCTCGAATCTTTAAAATAAGAGATAAGATTGGATTAGTTGGTTTTTTGGGTTTTTTAGTTTTTTTTCGGGTTCTGCATATATTATTATTTCTGCATCATTTCCAATTTTATATTAATAAATATAAATTCTGGAACATGTCAGAAGGGTGAAACACTTGGCTATATATGAGACATAACTTTAATAAAGGTGGGCAAGGTCTAGGGAAACTACTATTAGTATAGTAATTTTCCGAAATGGAGTAACTGAAAACCCAGTGTTTAGTTGGTAAATTTAGACTTTTTTTTTCCCCAAGTCAGTATTGAAGCTCAAAGGGGTTTGTTTGGTCCAGCTCGTGGGAAATGGTCAGGTAAAATTCCAGACAGAAATCACCGTGATATTTTCAGCACAACGACATCCATTAGGCAACCAGTTCATGAGGGAAGATATGGAGGAAATGGAGTAGTGGCTGGTCAGGACCAAACAAGATGTTACAACTGAAGCCAAGAGTGCCAAGGTTCAGTGCAACTTTGGTGCCATTAAGGGAAATGAGAACTACACAGGGACACTAAAACATCAACTCAGACTAGTACAAAGTTGAGTTAGTGAGAGGGAAGATAAATTTTACTAGCTACAAGGAAGCTCAGCATTCTTCTTCAGCCTACTAGATCCTGGGCCCAAAGAAAGTACTTCTTTTTTAAGTCTCACTCTATTTGTATGGGAATGTCCATCTTAAATAGAGCTACTTTGTCACTTTGACTATGAGTCCTGTCGGTTTATCTCGAAAAAGCCTAGTAGATGTATTTGGTTGTGCTCTTTGCTTAAACAGAGATAAATCTAACATTTCGTGGGGTGTAGCTTTTCCCTTTGTCTCTTTAGAACCCTTCTCAAACTCTACTTCAATATCTTCTACTTTTTGGTAGCTCCTGGAACATTGTGGCTCAGGTCGGACTATCTTGTCTCTGATTTCAGAAGGCCATATCTCAAATAAGACCTGCTTTCTGGTCCCTGAGCATGGGCACGAAACACACGCAATGAAGCATTTTGGCCCCAGGGTTCAGCAAGAAGAATGTGAGGGATGATCTGAGAACCTACTGTCTCCCTTCTCTTCCCTAGGAGAGAAGCGATGAGTAGCACTCTTCTGTTCCCCTTCTATCCTCAGGATAATAATGTGGTGCCCCCTGGGATTATGAGGGATTTTGGCTTCCTTGTAGTCTCTGTAAGGGGAAGGAGGCCTAGACGGTTCTCATTTGGGGAAGGTCTTTGTCAGGAGTGACTGGCTTATACACATACCAGGGCATGTAAATGAGGCCACGGGTGAATTAGATCCAGTATGAGGTGTAAGAGAAAGACAAACCAGAGAATGCATCACTTATTGAAAGGGGAATCTTCCTGCTTTTCCCCCTTCCCTCTTTCTAGTACTCCTCTCCTTTGTATATTAGCTTCCTTTTATATAATATATATTTAAAAAAGGAAAGAAAGGGGAAAGGGAAATCATGGAGAAATGTGAATAAACCTGCTGTAAATAGAGATGGAGGGAACAGATAGGAGGGGTGGGGAAGAGGAGGGAAAACCAAGAGGCACCATGTATAGGTACAAAACAAACATGATGAATGCGATCGTTATATGTACAATGTACCAATACATGTTCTTGGTTAAAAAATAAAAAAAAAGGAAAGGGGAATCTACTACTCAGTTCTAGGTCTTTGTCACCTTGTAGAAATATTCAGCATTGCAAAACCATCCAAATTTTCAAAAGAAACCAGAAATCTGGATTTTTTTGGTAAGAGATCGTGTTAAATACTGAGAAAGAATTTTATTAAAGAACGAAGCCACAACCATAGTGGGTAAGTCAAATAAATATACATTCAGTATACTCTCAGTTTGTAATCTGATTTTGAATTGGACTCATGCGTGAAGGGTATATTATTTTTTATCGTTGCCATCAGAATTTGCCACACATATAATAGCTTATTATCTCACGGTTTCCATTGTTCAGAAGTTCAGTGGGTTTGTTTGGATCTCACAAGGCTGAGATCTTGGCAATGCTATATTCCTTTCTGGGGGCTCTAGAGGAGAGTCTGTTTCCTTGGTCGTGCAACAGAAGGCGGAACCATTTCCATGCACTTATAGGACTGAGGTCCCATTTTCTTGCTAGCTATGTGCTGAAGACCATTCTCAGTTTCTAGAGGCTACCCACATTCTTTTGCTAACACCCCTCTTCTATTTTCAAAACTAACAATAATGAGCTGAGTCCTTCTCTCTAATGAGCTTTCCCCTCTGCCTTCCTTTTCTGCTTTTAAGGACATGTGTCTACATTGGACCTATTTGGATAACCCAGGATCCATTGGTTACGTGAATTCTATCTGCAGATTCCCTTTTATATAATGTACACAGAAATAACACCAAGGGATGAGATCATGGGGGAGGGGGGTGCCAAAATTTGTTTTTCACAGAGAATTTCTTTTTCTGAAGAAATTGATTGGCTTCCTTAATCCAGCGAAAGGTAACATCAATCTGATATACCAGTTCAGGTATGTTTCTCAAATATGTCACCTCGACCTGGTTCTTAGGTGTTCTGGTTCCCAGAGAGGGAAAGGGTAATACCAGCTCCCAGACCCCTCCTTGTTTGTGCTTAGGACAGATGCCCTGTGGAGAAAAGACCTCGGCCTTGGGTGACTCAGTGGCTTTCTGCTTTGAGTTGCAGGAGGTTCGTTACAATTTGAGGCTGATGAGGCAGCAGAAGAATCCCTCTTCCACATGCCATCTAGCCAGGAGACCAGTCCTGAGGACTCAGCGAGTGAGAGCATCTTTGAAAACCGGCCACTTAACCCCATTCTGGATGACGACTGCAGCTCAACTCGTGGCTTCCCCGCACAGGAGTCCTTTCCCATGACCTCCTGCGCCTCAGAGAGGCACTCCCGCTGGGTACACACCCCCATCGAATGCACGGAGCTGGACCTGCAGAAGCTTTCCAACTCTGCCTCCTATACTGTAGCTGAGAACTCGGTGGGGAACACAGCTGAAAGCTCTGGAGACAGGCTGGCGCTCAATGTGCCCTTTCAAGTTCCCAGCCCTTGACTCTACTGAGGTGAGCTGGAAAGGTGGGGCAGGATGTCTAGAAATTAGAGGCCACCCTCGAGGAATTTCCCTTGTGGTTCAGTGGGGCTGGGTGGAGAAAGGGCAGTAAGCTGGGAACAGTGTTGGGTTGGGGAGCAACTACGGTGTATTAATCTTTTAAGCCGGTCAGCCATCACACTTCTGGGTTAGGGTTAGACTGTCCCTGGTCACAGTTTACTTATCCCTTTACATGTACTACATTTAGCTGATCTTCATAACACTCCGCCTTTGTGGTAATGAGCAGATCAGGGTATATTAGCCTCACTGTACAGAGATGGGAACTGAAACACAGAGAGGAAAACCGATTTACTTGGAATCTCAGAGCAATTCAGTGGCAGAACTAGGCTACAGCCAAGGTTTTAAAGCTCCACTCTAGAGCTCATTCAACTCCACCATTGTGACTAATCTATAAATAGTGTTATTTTCTCCAAGTCTTAAATGTGAGACAGGCAAGTGGACAGATTTCTAATTTTGAAGAAACCAACTACTTTTCACACTATTCATTACCATATTTCTCCAGCTGAGATACTGCCTGATGTCCCATAACTTCCCCCTGTATCCTACCTAGAAAGCTAGGAACATCAAACATTTAAAAGCCATGACTGATACTGCCTAGATAACGTCAAGGCTTCAAGGTCCTCTAGTCCAATCCTCCCTGTAAGGCCTTCAATCCTTACGTGGGTATATTTTTATAATACACTTTGAATATCTCTTATCCAAAATCACTGGTACCAGAAGTGTTTAAAAATCTGGATTTTTTGGGTGTTTTGGAACATTTGCATATACATGATGAGATATCTTTAGAATGGGACCAAAGTCTAAATGAAAATTCATTTATATTTCATATATTCATAGCCCACAGGTGATTTTAAACAGTGTTTTTAGTGCACTTGCACTTTGACTGCAATCCGTCACATGAGATCAAGATATGAAAATTTTGGTGGGCAAAAAGTTCCAATTTTAGACCATGTAGGACTTTGGATTTTTGGCTTAGGGATTCTCAACTCATTTCTACACCAAGAACTTATATAGACCTTCTTTATGTTTTGGCCAAGGCAGAGAGCTCACTACTGGCCACTGTGTAGTACGGCTATACTAGTAGGTTTGAGCTCAGTATAAAGAAAACACTTTCTGTCTCCCCGGGGCCCGGCTGTGTTCCTTGGGCCACACAGACTTCTTTTCCTTTCTCTACCTGCAGAGGTGCAAAGGCAACATCTCACCTCTGGAAGATACCACTTTAGGTTCTTCTAAGGTATATAGGGCTCAGAACTAAACCCAGATTCATGGAAAATGGTGTTATTAGTTTAGAACATGGTAGAGTTTTTGTCTCCCTCTACCAGTGATATATTTCTGTTCTTGAATATATACCAGTGGTCTAACTTATGATTGGAAGGGAACTAGGGAGTGGAAGTAAATACTGAGGTTGCCCCCACATGTCTAACTTGTGTGTTCCCTTCCTAGGTCTCTCCTGTTCCTGTCAGCCTTGCCTAGTCATGCTCCCTAGACTCTTCTGCCTTATTTCTATACCACAGCAGCAGCAAAGACCCGGATATGGGGTCCACAACAGCCAGGACTCTGCGAACGGGATCTGTTCTGTCCCATCCTACCAAAGGACTGATTCTCCAACTAACCTGCAAAATTACTTGCTTCCCTGTTTCAGCCTGGAAAACCAAATTCCCTTGACTGTGGATGTGTTCCTAGCTCTACTTCATTATAGAAAAGAGCAGAGAAAATGACAAGGAATGGAATAGAGTTTTCCTGCCTGTGGTTTGGTCCTGGCAGCTTGAAGCAAGGAGGCTCTCAGAACTTTATTGGCATCTACCTAGCACTTTAGGGACAAAATGAAACCATTTTCTTTTAGCTCCTCCACAATGTCTCCCTCTCCAATACTCAAACACACACACACACACATGTGCGCACACACACACACATGTGCGCACACACACACACATTCTTCTTGGGGGAGGCCTGGTACCATGACCCCCCAACTCACGTTGTACACTTTCATGGCTTTGAAAGCGCTATAACCTGGCCATTTGTTACGGTCTTCCTTCCTCCTCACAGACACATCTGTACCCTTCTCTAGTAGGGAGAAGTCTTTTTCATTTGTATTTCATTTGTATTTCTCATTTGTATTTCTCTTCCATTCTTGCCCTTTTTATTGCTGCTTCCTGATGCCTGGTCTCTGAGGTGAAGTGAAGTTCTGAGGTCTGGGAGGCAGCACTGAGCAGCTAATGTTCTCAGAGGGGCCTGTTCCTAGGGACAATCAGGAACCATTTGGTGCTTTCTTGGTGTGGTGAAAAGCCAATATATTTCTTCTGAGCCTTCACCACCAGTTTTGTATGTTCCTTAGCATGAAATGGAACTCTTTTTTTATGGCCTTCCAATGAAATAGGCCTCGAGGCTCAGGTGCGAACATGCGTGTTGTTTTTAAATCCAGTGTTTATAATGAGCCCTTGTGCTCTTGTCCACTCCCTCATCATAAGTCAGGTTTGGAAGGAAGATGTGCGCAACTCAGTGGAGCAGTTTGTACAGTTTGGGATGATGGATATGACTTACTTTGTAAGAACAAAGACTGACGATCTGGCACAGTTGTACTGGGTTAGGAATGTTGGAATCCAGTACTTAGATGGCTTCTGCACTTTACATTTTGCAGTGTGCTTTACGTTCATCATCTCATTGGATCTTTACACAGACTCTGAGGTAGGGAAGGCACACTCACAGTTTCCTGAAGAAGAAACCGAACCCCAAAGATAGAAAGGAACTGGGCTTAAGTTATTCAGTAGCAAAAAGGTGGATAGCAAAGCTGGAATCCTTTCAGGGCCTCTTCAATATCTTGAAATCTTTATTTTCTGGGAGAGAGTGTTTTTGATGGGAAGATGTTGATTTTCTTGGCATATCTGTTCCAGGAAACAACTGTGCTTGGAAGGAAAAGGGGTACAGAGAAGAATAAGGACCCTATGTCTGCATGTGAATGAGGGAAGGTCTTTGCCCACCATAGCAAGCCTAACCTCCCCACTCCCTGCCAGTTTCTCCTGCCCCTACTGCCTGCCTGGTACATTTTCTGCCTCAATGACTTTAATGAGAAGCTAAAGCTTTCTATTCAGCACAGTCCTACAAAAGGTGAGAAAGTAATAATGGTTAGGAGGTACAAGGCCAGAAAGGACTCTCTTTCTATGTATCTTATCTCCCTTTGCCCCTGAGGTGTGAAAGAGGGGATAAAGGATGGAGCCAGTGGGAACGTCCATCCCTCTTGATCCCGCCCTCACCTCATTCATCATTTGTGTGGCTTAGCGTCTCTGAATTGGATCTGTGTGATTTGAGGCTCAACTTTATTTAAAGGTGGGAGGAAGCAATTCTCTTATCTTTTTTTTTTTTTTTTTGTGGTGCCGGAGATCAAACTCAGGGCCTTGTGCTTGCAAGGCAAGCACTCTAATCACTGAGCTAAATCCCCAACCAATTCTCTTATCTTTAAAAAGCCTTCCACAAATATATTGTAGATATTTGACCAAAACTGTCAATAATAACACTTCAGTGCTTTTCGGTTTTAAAGGGTTCATTCATACATCATCCATAAAGATGAGGAAACTGAGGCCCAAACAATAATGACTTCCCCAGAGTAATTCACCCCACTAGAGCCTGTAAGGGTTTCTCTGCTTTCTTCTGGGTTCCCCTAATTCATGGCACTCCCTGGGTCATCTGGAGGGCCTGTGCATGTTTGAAGTGCAGTGATCCTGAGTTGCAGCATAGGGCAGGGCATGCAACTTTTCCTCTGGATCTTCTGGGCTTTACACTGCGTGAGGTGCTATATCCCTGTACCTCCTGTAGGGAGAAGGATTGGTGTTTGCCTTCTTAGAACCTTATGGAACATTTCTTTTTTTTTTAATTTTTAAAAATTTTTTTTTTTACCAAGAGCATGTATTGGTACATTGTATGCATAATGGTCGCATTCATCATGGTTATTTTGTACCTGTACATGATGTATCTTGGTTTTCCCCCCTCTTCCCCAGCCCTCCCTTCTGCTCCCCCTTTCCCTATTTACAGCAGATTTATTTATATTTTCCCATTTTTTTCCCTTTCCTCTTTCTTTCCTTTTTCCCTTCTTTCTTTTTCCCCTCCCCCCTTTCTAGTTCTCCTCTGTTTGAATATAACCTTCAGCCAAAGTAGCCTTCCTTTTGGAGAATAGATTCCCCAAACCACCTCCTAGCAACCTATCAAAGACATGTCCTTATGAATTTAGTGGTAAGTGAGTGAGGAGGGGAAAGAGGCCCCCCCTTCCTTTTTCTGTTAACATGGAAGTAGGTTCTACCTGTCCTACCAACCCCTCCCATTTGATTGTTTTGAAGTGTCGCTTTACCTTTAGCTCCCACCTGTACATTTCATGACCATAAAGAAATGAGCTCCTTGGCGGTAATATTATTTTTTGTTTGTGAATCTTTCTGAAGTTTGCACAGCTAGTCCCTGTTCTACAAGTACTTGGTGGTTAATTAAGTACCTTAGGCAGAATATTTAACTCTATCACCTAACCCTGACGAGAAGTGTTCTCTATAACAAGACTACTACTTTCAGGATTTTATTAAATGCATCTTTGAGAACAGTTCATCTGTCAACTGAACTCTGATTAAAAGGCCTTGGGACAGCCCACTAATGAGAGAGCTAAAGGCCCCTGATTAGTGGGTTGTAAAAGTAAAAAGTTTGCATTGTACTGGATGGTGGATTAGAAGCAATTGAAATGCAATCCTTCAGCAAGCAGCCTGACCTCATGCAGGTATTAGCAAATATGTGTGAGCCAAGGTTTAGGCCTTGGCCTTTAGATTCTCCAGTTCTTTTTTTTTCCTGGGACAGTTTATTCTTATCACACTGGCTTTAATTAGTTATGTCTATGTCTGATCCAGGGGAAGAACGAGGTGAAACAGGGTGATTCAGTGTGCAGGCCCCAGGTGTTCACTGCAGGCCTGGCAGTGATTCAAGTCCAAATATAACATTGCTCCTCTGTGAAAAAGATGGCAATAATACAATAATAATACAATATTATAAAACGACACTGTTGTGACACTTCACTGTCCCTGTTCATAACATGAACATTGTATGACCATACCCAGAATTTCCTTGGTTCCAATTTTCTGAAGTTCAACAATTAAAGTTGGCATTTGGAATAGGACAATAAAGTTTTGTTTTTGCCTTGCTTTTCCAGTTATTAGGATAGAGGTGAGATAAAGAATCCTGCTTTTCTTCATAATTACTATTTGATCACAGTCAATGTTATATTTGAGTGTTTGCTCCAGTAAAGTTCACTTAAAGGTTTCCTTTTCATTGCTTTTAAAGTGGGAGCATCTTTGTTTGAGCACTGTGTTTTCATGTGTCTGTTCCTCTTGGCAGTTATTGATCAGAGAAAGCACAGAATGGGCTTGATAGAAACATTTTCAATATACTCTGAACATAATAGTTGAGTTGTCCATAATTAAATTAGCAAAAGAAAATTCTTTTCATTTGGGGTGGTGGGTTGCTGAGGATGAATTTTTTTTTTTCCTGCACTATTTTCCTTTCTGTATACTTTGGCTTGAATTTGGTGTAGTCTGGGAGAGCAGCATTCTTCTTCAGGTACCTTAAATCCATGCTGTACCACCCTTAGCAACACACAACTTTGCCACACTGTGATGATCATCTCTCTTGTCCCCCTTCTACCTCCTCCATTATCAATGTCTTTGGGGTTTTTCATCAAATGTAGTTACATTTAATTACTGTTTTCCTCAAGGATGAGTTATTTATTTATAGAGATTTTGCTAATCTTGAGCAACACACATGTGCAGATACTGGCAAGATTGTGTTGTGCAAACACTTCATATTAGCTAATAAATAGGAATACATTTGAATACCTTGTTTGTTCCACTGCCTTCAGAAAACCCGGGTGACCCATTTGGCTTCTGCGTCTTTGCTCAGTGAGTACAACAAGGAACTGTGTTTCTGATCATTGGATGTAGCGCCAGGGTTGGCGGGATTCATTGAATTGACACTCACGAGATCTGGATTATAGTCCAACTCTTCTATTTTTTGAATCGTTTGACATTTGGATTCTTGTCTGTGCTGCGAATCTACTAGAAATTCTTGTGTTCTGAACTAATACTTCTCAAGCATTATGTTCCATGACTCTAAGTAGGGTCCCGTAACTCTCAAATAGGGTTCCACAGTTCTAAGAGGACTGTGAACACATCTTCTGAAGTCTGCAAAATCTTTAAGAGTTTGTGCGTATGTGTATTTATTTTCAATTTTGATCATACTATTTAAAAAACACAAGCATATTCTACCTAGATCACCTGAAGGATTGTTTCTTAAGAGCATTGCTATACCATTTCAGGGTCTGCATTTGTGTTTATGATTTCATTAGACTCAAGGGACCACTAAAGGAATATCATTTAATTTTGAATGTTGACCTTTTCTATAATTTTATTTAAGAACTAAGAAAATCAGGTTTGTTTCCATTTTTATTATTCTCTGATCCCAACAAAAATACATATTGATAAAGAGGTAAGGAAATGAGAATCCTTGCACATAGCTAGTGAAATTGTAAAATGGTACAGCCAATTTTGAAAACACTCTGGCAGTTCCTCTAAAAGTTAAAGCTAAAATTACCATATTATCCACTAATTCCACTCCTAAGTATACACTCCAGATAACTAAAAACATACGTATGTACAAAACCTATACACAAATATTCATAGAAATGTTACTTAGGATATCCAAGAAGTGGAAACAACCCAAATGTCCATCACCTGATGAAGGGATCAACAAATCGTAGTGCATACTTATAATGGACTGCTATTAAGAAATTTTAAAAATTGAACTTCTGACATATAGTATACTGTAGCTGAACCTTAAAGCATGCTAAGTAAAGAAACCAAATATAAGACAACACATATTGTGTGATTCCATTTATATAAAATATCTATAGAAAGACAGACTAATAGAGACAGGAATTAAATTAGTGGTTGCCTGGAATTGGGTGTGAAAAAAATGGATTAACTATTAATCAGCATGAGAGCTCTTATTTAGAGGAGGACCATGTTCTAAAATTGAGTCATGATGATGACTGCATGTCTTACTTTCTCATTACTGAAACAAAGGACCCAACACCCACAAGTTAAAGGACAAAAGGTTTATTTTATCTCACACTTTGTAGAGGTCTTAGTCCATAGTCAGTTGACTCCAAGGTAGGTCAGCATAGCAGTGGAGAAACAGCTCATGGCGGGCAGGCAAGAAGCAGCAGCACTTAAGGAAATAGGAAGGATATATACCCACGGTGATCTGTGTCCTCCCAACAGGCTTCACCTCCCAACATCATACCCAACTATAAACCCATGGCTAATCTGGTATCACACACCCATGATCCAGTATCATATACCCATAATCCATTCACCTGCCAAAAGCCCCGCCTATGAGTACATGAGGCTTTGGGGGGGATATCTAGATATAAACCAAAATATTGCACCATTCTGTAAAATTAATAAAAACTTATGTACACTTGAAATGGATGAATTTTATAACATGTAGAACATATTTCAATAAAACTTTTAAAAAATATTCTGTGATTATTGATATGAGCAGATTTGTTGGCTTACCAATTTAATTATTTTTTATTTGCCTTTCCAGGGTTCTCTTCTTCTCGTTATCTCTCTCTCTCTCTCTCTCTCACACACACACACTCACACACACACACACACACACACACACACACACACACACACAAAGAACTCAGTTACTCAATTCAGGACAAAAGAGAATTTGAATCCTTTCAGTTGTTACCCCCCCCTTTTTTTTAAGTATCTACTTTGCCTGGCTACAAGAAGGAGAGGAAGCATCTAGGAGGAATTTAGAGGAGGAAGATTTTGCGATATATCACTCAGACCAAAAAAGGAAGGCAGAGGAAACCACCAGGGGTAGATATAGCAAAAGAAGTATAAGGAACAGGAAGTACCATCACAGGCCACAGAAGGTTAGGAAAGGTTGCCAGAGAATGAAGGTGCCTAGGAATTATCAGCAGATTAAGAGGCTGGTATTTCTGATGTATCTGTGCTGTTCCTGCTTCTGAGTAAGAAAAGCTCTTTTTAAAAAGCCTGACCAAACCTTGTACTCTCACTAAATAAAATCAGGAATTCTGGTACAGTGAAGGAGGTTGAATTTTCTAATCTATGGGTAGTGATGAAGGATTAAGAAGAGTAAACATGCAAGCAGCACCCACATACAGTAATATGGATTGACCTCAGGGCCTACATATTGAGGTACATCCCCAGTCCTTTATTCCTTTATTTATTGAATTACTTTTCAATTTTTGTTGTTGTTTTTTGGGATGCTGAGGATCAAACACAAGGCCTTGTGCTTGCTAGGCAAGTGCTATAGCGCTTGAGCTAAATCCCCAACCCCTTATTTTATTTTTTGAGACAATGCTTTGCTAAGTCATTAAGCTTTCCAGGTTGAGCTCAAACCCACAGTCTTCCTAAATTAGCCTTCCAAAGTGCTGGGATTACAGTCACGTACCACTGTACCCTGCTTCCTACTTTTATATTCCATCTTATTCAGTATCCCAGTGTTTCTAGGTGTTAGGAGCTCTTTATGCTGTTCATTTTACAAAGGAAGTTGAAGTTCAGACAGCTTTAATGGTTTTCCTATTATATAGCAGTGAGCGATGTGCTAGAATTACAGCACAAGTCTGTCTCTTGGTCCTAAGAACATTCCACCAGGCAACAGCTGGTTGCCCGGCCTCTGTAACAGGCCTCAGGAAAGAGAATGTTTATCCCATTAAGTCCATCACAGTGCCAAACTTGGAAAACTACATCAGTCTTCCTAGGAGTTTTTAAGTATCACATATTACTGTCACATCAGCTCATGATATGCTAACCATTCCCATATAATCTGAATGACTACATTGTTTATTGTCCAGAAAGGCATTAAAAGAGCATGCTGGAAATCTTGTTTCACCCACTTATACCATTTACTGGCTGGAGTAAGACCTTTCCCCTTTTTTCTGGACTGTGTCAGTCAGTGCTTACTAGAGAAAAAGATTTAAAGCAAGATATACAAACATATAAGAATTTGAAACAGCAGCTTACGATGGCTGTCCACAGAATCAGGTGTGGAAGAGTGCAAAAGGGCTGTCTGTGCACTAGAGATCCAAAGGATCCAGTCGAAGGCCTGGAGCTCAGTGTAGTATCCTGTGTGAGTCTGTATGGGAAGGCCAAAGGGTTTACAATGGAAGGCTGGAGGGTCTGTGCTGGAGACTGAAGTGTTTCTGCTGGAGGCTGGAGAATCTGCACCGGAAGCCAGGAGGCAACAAAGACTAAAGCTCCTCTGAAGAAATAGAAGCAAATCTTCTTTCTTTGTTTCCCTTTTATACCCTTATGTTGGCAATCCTCCCTAGGATGGGTCTTCCACACCCTGAACTATGCTGAGTCAATTTAGTTGGACATTTTCTTCAAATCAGTTAACTATCATAATCCATCTCTTATCAACTTGACAAGCAGATACATTCCTTAAACCATTGTCTCCAGACACAAAGCCAAGTTCATAATTACACCTAGCATGTTATAACTATCCTCCATACAAACAGAAATGCACTAATTCTCTCCCCAGAATAGAAATCAAGTTTTCTTTGGGTGATGCTTACTCCTAACATTTCATAACCTGAATATTACTTGAACTATCACACCCACAGTGAATGTGATTTTATGTATTACAAACATATACCAATAAAAAAAAAACCTGTAGGATGGAGAGACCTCCACAATTGTACAGTGAGGTGCTCAGTGGGCCCCCTCCCTCATAAAAATAATTTGACTGGAGCAATTATGTGATATAATGAAAATATCTGTATCTTTTCCTAAGAGTTTACTGCAAGTGGAGAAGCATTTGTGTCAAGACAAGCCACTAAATCTCTGAAAACAGTGAGAGACTGTGGCATTTAAGCCACAACTAAGTCCGTCCCCCTTCCAAGCTCAGTATTATAGAATCTTCATTCCAGGCAGGTACCAGCAGTACATAGCTTGTGCTCCCTCCATCTCCAAATCTTGGTGTCTTAGTTACTTTTCTTATTGTTGAGACAAAATACCCAACACCTAAAGTTAAGAAAGGAAAGGTTAATTTTTTGGCTCAGAGTTTGTAGAGGTTTCAGTCTATAATTAACTATCTCCAAGGCAGGGCAGCATGGCAGAGGGACATCCCAGAGAAGAAACAGTCATGGCATGGCAAGGCAGAAGGCAACAAGCAGCAGTGAAGTAGTAAAAGAGCAGAAGCAGCAGCAATGGCCTTCTTCTTGTCCCTTTATAGTCTATCCAGTCTGTAAGCCTATGATTGCTGCCACCCATGCCCACAGTGGACATCCTTAATCCCAGCATCACACACCCAAGATCCAGCCACCTCCAAAAAGCCCACCTATGACCACGTGAAGCTTTGAGGGGACATCTAGATACAAGCCATAACGCTGGGGTTATAGATTTTTCCTGGAAGGGGAAGACCACTGACATTTATCAGCTTCTAGTTCTGAGTCTCATAGACTCTATTCTAGGCCACTGTGGCCTTTGGATCCCCTAATGACACCTTCCCACAGATAAGGTAAAGTGCCTTTTCAGGCAGAGCAAGTGAAGACTGCTATGCCCTAATTGCCTCACTCTTTAGATGAATGACCCATGATGGGAGAGGCAAGCCAGGAAAAGTAAGGGCTGCCGGCCTCATCCAGTACCCTGATTATATAGGGAAAAAATTACTTCAAAAAAGTGATCCACTATTACTCTTCCCCGAACTGGTGCAGTTGTGCAAAGCTTACAAAAGAGAGGCATGCAATAGAAAATTGAGTTTCATATATCTAAATTGGGCTGACATTAAGAACAGAGTATGGGAAAATTTAAGCCTGTGCACACTCTTAAAATGATCAAAATCGTGCTAGTAGTCAATTTGAGGAGGTTGATAATTTCCATAATAACAAGAAAAACAACAGATCAATTAGAAGTTTAGCAGTGAGAACCACAGAAACATATAGACCTCTTGGGGTCAGAGAAAACCTCAAAGACTGATCACAAAATTTCTCTGTGTAAATAGGCACAGTGTGACAACGACAGAGGCAAATTAGCTGGAAGTTTAACATCAAGGTGAGGAAATAGGTAGTTAAAAAAAGCCTGGTGAAAACCAGTCACTCCGGGGTGTGCGGGAAGGGCAGGAAGACCACACATAATTGTCCAAGACTACATCTTCTGTGGAACAGTATAAAAAAGAAAAAGAAAAAAAGTTCCTCTCTGAATAAATAATCACACAAGCAAAAGAGTATAGTAATAGACTCTGGTGTGGAGAAAATCAACATACAGAATTTCTACAGCATATTAACATGTCTCGTTTTCAATAACAAAAATACAAAATGTGCAGAAAACAAGAAAATGTGACCCACACAAAATAGAAAACACAGGCAACAAAAACTATACTTGAGAGTTTTTTGATGTATGGGTGCAAAGAATAAGACTTCAAGGCTGGCGATTTAGCTCAATGGCTCAAGTGCTTTCCTAACAAGTGCAAGGCCCTGAGTTCGATCCCCAGCACCAAAAAAATAAATAAATAAATAAATAAATAAAAAGAATAGGACTTCAAAGCAGCTATTATACTATTATAAATACATTCAAAGAGCTAAGAAAATCATGCTTAATGAACTAAAGGAAGGTAGGATGAAATCGTCCCACCAAACAGAAAATACCAATAAAGAAACAAATCACATCAAATAAAATGCAAAGGAAATTCATTAATCGAAAAGTACGATAATGGAATGGAAAAACAGTTTAGAGTTGCAACAGCATATTTAATATGGCAGAAGAACAAATGACTAAACTGGAAGATAAAATGAAATATGAAGAACAGTGAGAAAAAAGGAATAAAACAAAATGAACAGAGCCTCTGAGAAATACGGTGCATGATTAAGTGCACCCACATACATATGAGAGCACCTGAAAGAAAGGTGAAAAAGAAACAGAAAAGTTATTTGAAATAGTAACGATGGAAAACTTCCTTAACTAAATGAAAAACATTAATCTACACACCCACAAATTTCAAAGAACTCTGAGTAGGGTAAATGCAGACACTCAAATCCAGAAATGCCAGAATAAAAATGCTGGAAGACAGTGAAGACCGAATCTTAAAAACAGAAGAGAAAAATTACCAATCAGCTAAAAGAGAATACCGATAAGATCTCAAGCTGTTTTGTTATCAAAAACAATAGAAACCATATGTCAGAGGGATGACATAATCAGTTCAAAAACCAAAACCAAAATCTTGTTAACCAAATATAGAAAAGCTATAAATACAGAAAAGCAATCTTTCAAAATGATGATTAAAAAACACATCCACAGTGGGAAATGCAGAGAAAATTGACTGCTAGGAGTAACACTAAAGGAGGTTCTTCAGTCTAAAAGCAAGTGACCCCAGAGAGTAATTCAAATGCACATACAACATACAAAAAGCACCAGTAAAGGTAATTCATGTATATTCTTATGAAAGAAAATACAGTTGCATATTTGTTCTTTTAATTGATGTAAAATGCAATTGCACAAAATATATTTACATAATTCAATTATTAAGTTTACATAAATATGTAGTATATTTGACAATAACAGATAAAAGAGCAATGCTCCGTTGAAGTAAAGAAATAATATCCAGTGGTAATTCACATATAGGTTTGTATAACAAACTAAATATGTATTTGCTTAATACTGTACCATTAGACTAGAAGCTAAGGGAGATGGATCCTTATATTCTTGTCTCCACTTCTATGGAGTTATTTTCTTCATACTGAGCAGTCGAAGAGAAAGAGAATGTGTTGTGATTCATATACCATAGACTCTCACAATTGTTACCAGTATTTAGTAATTCTTTTGAATAAATATTTCCTTATCTTTGGTATGTCATTCAATTTTTCTAGGTCATTTAATATATGTGGATATTGTTTTATAATTTTTGATTAATGTGTGCTAAATGCATATATTAATGAGATCTCAGTTTAATATTTCAGTACATGCACTCAGCATTCTCTAATCAAGTCCAGCCTCCCTTTATCCACTCCTCTTCCAAACCTCTATTAATCACTAACCTATGTTCAGGTTAACTTTTCTTCAACTTCTGCATGTGACACAGAAAAGAGAACCCTGGTCTTTTCATTTCTTGCATTTTTTATTTAACACAGTGTCCTCCAGTGCTACCCATTTTGTTGTAAATGACAAGATTTTATTGTTTTTATGGCTGAACATATTGCATCCATAGCATGTTTTTATATCCATTCTTTTATTAATGAGTACCTCGGTTAATTACGTATCTTAGGTGTTATGAAAAATGCCACAATAAACAGGGACTTGCAGCTATCTCTTTGGTATGCTGATTTTATTTCATATATATACCAAATAGTGGAAATGCTGAATTGTATGGCTGTTCTTTTTCTTTTTTTAATAGATTTTTATTAAAATTTATCCAAAATTAAATAAACTTACAGACCATTACACAAATTTATGGGACATAATACATTGTGCCTTTTGCTTATAACAATGAGCAATGTAAACAACCACATAGATGCAGTACTAAGTTGCAACTACATAAAGTTGACTGTAGTATCTAGTGTACTTGTTACTGTTTTAAGTTTTGGTTACTAGGTTCTAATATTTAGGATATCTTGATTCCTCTGAATTCTCATTCCCCTCCCCCTTTGGCCTCTTCTTGTTCCCTTGGACCCTTTACCTCTTGGGTGAGATCTGTCCCCTAGTCTTTTTGTATCCATCATTTACCATTTTCTTTTGTTTGTATGTTGCTTCACTCAAATGAGGGATATCATATGGTATTCGAGCTTGTGAGGCTGGTTTATTTTACTCGACGTTATATTTTCCAGGTCCATCCATTTTCCTATAAATGATTCTAATTTGTGCTTCTTTATAGCTGAAATAGTTTGCTGTTATGTATAGATACCACATTTTGTTTATGCAGTTATCTTTTGACGGGTATGCAGGCTGCTTCCAGTATTTAGATGTTACAAATTGTGCTGCTATAAACATTGGTATGCTAGTATCACTGCAGTATGATGTCTTTAGCTCATTGAGGAAGATACCGAGTAGGGAAATGGCTGGGTCATATGGGATTTCTACTTTCAGGCTTTTGAGAAATATCCATCCTGATTTCCATAATGGTTGTACTAGTTTGCATTCCAACCAACAATGTAGGAGGGTTCCTTTTTCACCACAGCCATGCCAGTATTTGTTATTGTTTGATTTCCTAATGGTTGTCATTCTTTCCAGGGTAAGATGGAATCTTAGTGTTGTGTTAATTTGCATTTCTCTAATGGTCAAAGATGCTGAACATTTTTTCATAAATTTGTTGGCCATTTGTATTTCTTCCACTGTAAAGTGTCTGTTCATTTTTCTAGCCCATTTCTTCAGTGGGTCATTATTTTTAGGTAGTTTAATTTTTTTTTGGTTAGTTCTTTGTATATTCTAGATATTAGTCCTCACTCCGAGGAGTAGCTGGCAAAGATTTTTTCCCATTCTGTAGGTTTTTACTTCATTCTACTAAATGACTCTTTCGTTGTACAGAAGCTCTTTAGTCTAATAAAATCTCATTTGTTGATTCTTGCTGCTATTTCCTGTGCAATTGTGGTTCTGTTTAGAAAGTCCTTTCCTACTCCTGTGTCTTCAACTGTTTTACTTATTTTGTCTTCCAGAAGGTTTAATGTTTCTGTTTTAATGTCTAGATCTTTGATCCATTTTGATTTTAATTTAGTATATGGTGAGAGATATGGACCCAGTTTCATTCTTCTACAAACGAATAATCAGTTTTCCCAACACCATTTGTTGAAGAGGCTGTCTTTCCTCCAATATATACTTTTGGATCCTTTGTCAAAGATCATGTATTCGAATACGTCTGGGGAAGTTTCTATGTCCTCGATCCTGTTCCATTGGTTCACATTTCTATTTTTGTTTCCGTACCATGCCATTTTTATTACTATTGCCTTGTAGGATAACTTGAAGTCTGGTATTGCTATGCCACCTGCTTTGGTCATGTTACCTGTTATTGCTTTTGCTATTTCAGATTTCTTCTGCTTCCATATAAATTTTAAGATTGTTTTCTCTAGATCTGTAAAGTACGCTTTTAGTATTTTGATTGGAACTGCTTTGAACCTGTATAACAGTTTTGGAAATATGCCCATTTTCACAATATTGGTTCTGTCTAACCAGAAGCAAGGGACATCTTTCCATTTTCTGATGTTCTCTTTAATCTCTTTTTTTTCCGGAGTGTTGTAGTTTTCTTTGTAGAGGTCTTTCACTAATTTAGTTAGGATAATTCCTAAGTATTTCATTTTTCTCAGAGCAATTGTGGATGGTTTTGTTTTCATAATTTCCTTCTTGTCCTGGTCATTGTTGGTATATCCAGATGCTGATGAATTTTTTTGTGTGTTGATCTTATATCCTGCCACTTTGCTGAGGTTGGTTATTAATTCTAGGAGCTTTATGGTGGAGTTCTTTGGGTCTTCCATGTAAAGTATCATGTCATCAGCAAATAGTGATAATGTGGGTTCTTCCTTTCATGTATGTATTCCTTTTATTTCTTCATCTTGCCTAATTGCTCTTGTTAATGTTTCAAGTATTATGTTAAGTAACAGAGGTGATAGTGGATATCCTTGTCTTGCTCATGATTTTAGGGGGAATGCTTTCAGTTTTTCCCCATTTAGTATGATGCTGGCTATTGGTTTGTCATCGACAGCCCTTATCATATTTAGGTATGGCTCTTTTATGCCTATTTTCTTCAGGATTTTTACCAGGAAGTTGTGTTGTTTTTGTTGAAGGCCTTTTCTGCATCTATTGATATATTCATGTGGTTTTTTGACCTTGCTTCTATTTATGTGGTGTATTACATTTATAGTCTTTCCTATATTGAACCTTCCTTCCATCTCTGGGATGAAACCTACTTGATCGTGATGTATCAGTTTTTCAAAATACATTGCATTCTATTTGCTAAAATCTTGTTGAGGATTTCTGAATCTCTGTTCATTAAGGAGATTGGTCAACAGTTCTCTTTTTTACTTGGGTATTTGGTTTGGGGATCAGGGAAATACTTGCTTCCATGAATGAGTTTGGAAGCACTAAGTCCCTTTCAACTTCTTTGAACAACTTGAGAAGTATTGGTGATATAATCTCCCTAAAGGTTTTCTAGAATTCAGGTGTGAACCCATCAACTCCCAAGCTTTATCTAGTTGGTAGATACTTTATTACTGAGTTGATTTCCTTGCTTGTGATTGGGTTGTTAATTGTATTTGTGTCTTCTTGGATTCATTTTGGTAGTTTGTTTATGTCTAGAAATCTGTCCATTTCTTCCATATTTACTAGTGTGCTGGAATATAATTCTTCAAAGTAGTTACTATGTTCTGGATTCCAACAATGTCTGTTTTGATTTCACCTTTGTTGTTTATAATTGCATTTATATGGGTCTTTTCTTTCTTTTAGTAAGTCTTGATAATGGCTTGTCTATTTTATTTATTTTTTCAAATATTCAGCTCTTCACTTCCTTTATTTGTTTTACAGGTTTTTTGTTGTTGTTGTTTTGTTTCAATTTCATTAATTTCTGCTTGCATCTTTATGATTTCCCTCCTTAGTTTCAGTTTGGGGCTGGTTTGTTGTTGTTTCTCAAATATTTCAAGATTTTTCATAAGGTTGTTTATTTGGGCTTCTTCTGTTTTCAAAATGTGTGTGTTTATTGCAATACATTTTCCTCTTTGAACTGCTTTCAGCGTTTCCCAAAGGTTTCTTTGAGTTGCGTAGTCATTGCTATTGTCTTCCAGAAATTTTTTAGTTTCTTCGTTAATTTCTTCTGTGACCCATTGGTTGTTTAGGGGTATGTTAGTAATTTTCCCGGAGATTTTGCCTTTTCCAACTTTTCTTCTTCCATCGATTTCTATTGACATTGAACTGTAGTCAGATAGTATGCATTGGATAATTTCAATTCTTTTGTATGTACTTTAGCCTGTTTTATGAAATCTATTTTGGAAAAAGTAACATGTGCTGCTGAAAAGAATGTAAACTCTGTTGTGGAGAGATGGAGTACTTTTTATACATCTGTTAGATTCTCAAATTCAAGGGTGTGGATCAGCTCTGAAGTTTCTCTATTGACTTTTTTTTTAGTTGATCTGTCTCTTTGTGAAAGTGGGGGTTCTTAAAAACCCCTACCAATGATTGTGTTAATATTTACGTGATACTTTATTTTTTTAATGTATTTTTATTTATTTTTTGTTTTGTTTTGTTTTGGTGCCAGGGATCGAACTCAGGGCCTTGTGCTTGCCAGGCAAGCACTGTAACCACTGAGCTAAATCCCCAGTCAATTTTTGTGATACTTTAATTTTAGCAGTTTTTGTTTTATGAAGGTAGGTAATCCACTATTTGGTGCATAAATGTTTATCAAAGTTATCTTTTCTTGTTGGGTTGCTCCTTTCACTAGTATATAGCAACTTCCTTTGTCTCTTATAATCTGTACTTTAAGGGTTTTTTTTTGGGGGGGAAGTTTTCTTTGATAATTTCTGTAAGCATATTGGTGAATGCATCTGTGTTGTCTTCAAGTTTTTCTTTGACTCTGATTAGCCTTAGATTTGTTTTTTTGTGATCATCCAGGAGCTCCTGGATTTTCTTTTCTTGTTCTTTTATTTTCTTTTTGGTTTCTTTGAGCTCTTTATCATAATCTACTGTTTTGTCCTAAATATCAGAAACTCCATCTTCACATTGATCATTCACTGCATGTATGAGTTCCACTGTGGTTTTTATTTCAGGAAATTCTGTCTGACATCTTTTTGAGGTTTCCATGTCTTTGTTGAATCTGTCGTGCAAGTTTTGTACTCTCTTAGTTAGCTTATTCAGTTTTTTGCTTATTTCCCAAAATTTGCCGTGGGTGTTTTGAATGTCATTGCTGTAAATGTTTGGTTCATTTCCTCTTTAAATTTGTCTTTTTTTTTTCTTCTATGAACTTTTCATACATTTCTGCTGTCTGGTATGTATTTTCTTCTCCCTTTCTGTCATCTCGTTCTGCCTTAGGAGAATTGGGGGATTTGGAGATTTTCTATTCCCTTGTTTCCACATTTTCCTGTTTGAAGCTGTTTATTTATACTTATATATATCTCCTTTTCTCAGATTTTCCTCTCCTTTCTGAGGGGGATACTACTGGATGGGGATTGGGAAGTGAGAAGAGTTTGTGGTTGTATGAAGCTTTTTAGTAGTTCATTGTTTTTCTCTAAGTAGTTTTCAACTTTGTGTGTCCAGTTCTTGTATTTGCTGCTTCAGTTGTTTATTTCAAGTGATTTTATCCCTGTCTCTAGGTTTTGATACCAGGATACTTCACTTTGAAACAGTTTCTCTAGTTTGAGTCTTAGACCATTTCTATATAATAGTCCTTGCAGTTATTCTTCCTCCCCTTCATCTATTCTGTAGATAAGGGGTAGAACCTAGCCAACTTTTGAATCTGAACCAATGGAAGCACAACCTTATGATGGTAAAATAGCCTAATGAGCATTTGAGACAATAAAATAAAATACTAAATAACTAAAAAATTGCACAAACTTAAGCAAATAAAATGTCTAAATGGGAACATCAATTACATAGTTAGATGGATCATTGAGTACATGTTTCCCTAATCATTTCTTTACCCATTTATTCTTTTTTATTTTATTATTATTATTTTTTTGTGTGCTGGGGATCAAACCCATTTATTTAACAGTAGTTCTAACGTATCTACCTTTACATGTCCAGTGGTGTAGAAGTCTAGGTAAAGCCAAAGTGGAAAGGTTAAAAGACATAGAGCTACAAAGAGAAAGAATAATAAAAAATGACAAAGATTTATTTTTTTCTCTTCCTCTAAATCCTGTGTTCTGTAGTGTGGGATTAAAGAAATAGCAGAGGGGCAAAGGGTTCTATTAATATTAAGGATTTGGTTTTTTATATGTGAGAAGGGGTATCAGGGAAGACTACATACAAAATTGGTATTGAGAAAAATGAGTGGGGGGAAGTTCTATTCTTGATTAGGTGGTAAGGGACCACTTTACAGAGTATGTATAAGAAGTAAAGAATGAATAAAGGTTAAGTCAAGAGTGGGAAAGAAAAACTAAACCAGAAATAAAAACAAAATGATAACCACCTAGAAACCAAGGAGAAAGAGGTCAGTTGCAGTGTTATGTGTAAAAGTATGTCGGGGCATAAATGTGTGTGGAAAAGATTACTTGCCCTCTATAAACTACTTTGGATGGAAAGAAAGGATATATATATGGGGTCCATGTAGGTAGACAGGTACATTCATAAATGAGGGTAATAGGAATAGTGTTATATAACGTGATAAAAATGTGGAGAGTATTGTATAGAAGGAGGAATACAACACGAGTAAAAACTAATGAACGAGATAAGAAATTTAAACAGTTAAAATTTTAAAAAGTATAAAAAATATTACACAGATAAAAATAAAAGGTAATACTGTCAAATGAAGAAGAGCAGTAAGATTAAAATAAAAAACAAGGATATAAACAAAAACTAAAGAGAGGAAAATAGAAAGAAAAGAAAAAACAAGGCAAAATCAAGCAAAATCTAAAAAATTAAAAAAAAAAACAAAAACCAAAAAATCACGCTTTTGATTTTGTGGCTCTTTTTAAGGAGCAGAATTCCTGGCTGGGCATATCTTTGCACTGGAAGCCCAGGGGCAGTCTGCACCCAGCACTCTGCTGAGTGTGGAGGGGTGTTAAGGGTAAGGGTGAGGGGTCACAGTGAGCTTCCAGTCATTATCTGCAGGTCTCAGACTGGCTATTGACCATCACAGTAACAGATTCTGAGTCTGTGCAGCCTGCTGGTTTATTGATGCCATCTGCTATGGCTGGACTGCCTTTTCCCTCCTTTCACTCTAGGGGTTCTCTATTGAAGCAACTATTTGCTGTTCTGCCACTGAAGTTAGAGCTCGGAGCCCTTTCCTAAACAAAATGGCAATCCCTCACCCCTTTCTGATCTGTGGGTCTCTATCCTAGAGCGCTGCTCCACCTTCACTCACCAACCATGGATTCAGGGTTGCTGGGGTATCATGGCTCCAGCACGTGTAGTTTTTTCCCACTCCATAAAATTGTTGCTTTCTAATTCTCCATTTCTCCATGTGTAGAAAAGAATCTTTTTGCTGCCTTTTAGTTGGGATCTGTGCCGGCGCCATGCTGTGTGCTCTTTCCTTGGATTCCCCGGTCTTCCCCTAGGGTCCCACCTGTCTCTGCCAGAGGTGCTGTGCATTCCTGCTGATCCCTGAGGACTTGCCAGTCTTTGCCATGCATGCCACACTGTCTCACACATCTCTGTGACCTGTTTGGGTCTCCTCTATGTATGTCACCTGGTCCCTTTGTTCTCTGTAGACTCTGGGGCTGCATCACGGTCAGGCTGCACTGTGGCCCACTCCAGCCTCTCACATCTTTGGGTCCTTGAGCTATTTTTTCTGTAACTCTTATTTTATTCTTTTCTGTGTGTATTCCATTCACTTGCATTCCTCTCCAGCCATTACTTTTCCACCTGTGGGTGATTATCCCTGGAAGATCTGATACATTGACCCTTCCTGCTCTACCATCTTGAGCCCTCTTCTTCTTTTTCTTATGTTTTAGGTACCTCCATACTGTTTTCTTTAACAGTTGTGCCATTTACTTTCCTGCCAACACTATGAAAATTCAGTTTTCTCCACGAGCATGTGCTATTATTTTTGTAATAACCATTTTAACTAGATTGTGATGGTATTACATTACATTTTTGATTTACATTACCCTGATAGCTAATGATAACATTTTTCGTATATCCGTTAGCCATCTGTATTTCTTCTTTAGAAAAGTGCCTAGTCAGATGAACTGCCTATTCAGATTGTTTGCCCATTTTTAATTGGATTCCTTGCTTTTGGTTTTTGAGGTTTTTGAGTTCTATATCTAGTGTGGATATTAGTCCTTTGTCACATAAAAGTTGGCAGTTTTTCCCTTTCAGTAGGATGTCTCCCCTCCCTACTGTTTGTTTCCTTTGCTGTGAAGATTTTTTAGTTTGATGAAATGTATTCGTTTATTTTTCCTTCTGTTTTCTGTGCTTTTGGAATCATATACAAAAATATAATAGCTAAAACTAGGAAAAACAATCCTTAAATTCATATGGAAACATAAATGACCCAAAATAGCCAAAGTAATCTTAAACAAAAGGAACAAACCTAGAAGCATCACAGTTATCTGATTTTAAAACTTACTACTAAGCCATAGTAAGAAAAGCTGCATAGTACAGGTATAAAAATAGACACAGAATCCAATGGAACAGAATGGATATCCCAGAAATAAACCCATGCATTTATAGCCCACCAGGTCTGTGCAAATGTGTCAAAAAATACTGGAGATAGGCCAGTATCTTCAACAAATGGTGCTGGGGAAACTCGGTATTCACATGTGGAAAATTAAAAATTTACCCCATCTCTCACCTTGTATAAAAATTAACTAAAAGTGCATCAAAGACTTAAATGTAATACCTGAAACTATGAAATTACTAGAATAAAATACAGAGAAACACTTCAAGACATTGGTATATGTTTTGTTTTAAAGTAATTTTTACTAGTTATGCTTGTTTTACAAGCGAAAGGGTCCAAACTGCTCTTTATACCATCATTTCAGAAGTGGTCATGTCCCTTGATTCCTTCTTTGTTGTATGCCATTTCATATTGCTTTCCATTTTTCATGTCATTTCCATTCATAGCTTAATTCACTCAATTACATTCTGTCTTCCATCCCAATTAGATCATTTCCCATTCCAAGCAATAACTTATTTCCTTGCACTTGAATTTTCCATTCTCTTTGTTTCATCCCACTATATTTCCTATCCTTTCATCTATTCACTTCTATATTTCATATTCAATCATGTTGCGTTTACTTCTTTTTTCTTTATATATTAAATTTCATTTAATAGCATTCACATTTTTATATTTTATTCACATTTGTTTTGTGTTCATAATCCATCAGTTCCATGTTCTATTTCATCTCATATTTTATTTCACTATCTATTGTTTCATTCATATTTTTGTTCTCTGGATATTCTATTACAGTTCATTGACCATTTCATTGAATTTAATGTTATTTATATTCTATTTCTGAGTGATATTCTGTTTAACTCAAATTCCATTCTGTTCCACTTTCCATTTGATGTTCCAATTTGTATTCTATTTTCTATAGTCTACATTCTATTTTTCTGTAATTCCTTGGATTCCTTACTCTATGTCTTAATTCTAAACAGCACCCTATGGTTATTCCTGCTTCCATTGTACTAAGAGAGTTACAAAATAAAATAACAAAAGCTCCACAGAACACATGTGTGTTAGATCTTCTAGCTTGACCTTTGGTTACATTTACCCTACTCCCGCCTCATTCCAAGTTCATAAATATGTACTACATGTCATAATGTAATTAAGATCACAGTGAATTCTGAGACACACATGTATGTTGAGAGCCCCTAAGATTACTCAGCACCCTCTCAATCATTCTAGTGAATCATACCTAGAGATTCAGTGGGAGGCACCTAGAGCAGAGGTGCTTAGACTTTAAATTGCAAAAATCTGATTTATCCATGTATTTTTGTTGTTGTTGCTACCATTGTGTGTTTTCATCTGTGTGCAGTGCTTTTTTGTCACTCCAGCACTTTTCTGTCTGCGTCTTGTATTATGGTATCATGGATTTGCCCTGAGCACAACTTCCCCTGATCCCCAATAGATGCAGCTTCTAGATACTTGCTACTGGGTGTACTTTTGGCAATTTTCCCTCATTGTACACAAGTGCATTGACTACTATTGGCCCATTCCTCTGCAATATTACTGCACATTTTCCTTCCCCACTTGACGGAACTTTCAAAAGCCAGATGACCCTATTAGGTGAGAAGAACAAAGTAGCTACACTCTTCAGATTTGAGACAATGAAAGTGCTCCTAACCATTGTAGTTAAAAATACTGTCATGCTCTAGCCAATTTAGCCTGAAAATAATCAGCCTTCTTTCCATCATTAGTGTCTGTATGTACAACCACCAGCACACACTGCCTTCAAGAAGCAATAACACAAAAGAAATAAACCATTTAAGTCAGCAAAAGCAGCATTGTGGAGATCCACATGGCATTCCTTCCCTCATTTCTCCAAAAATATAAAAGTAATGAGAAGAAAAAGCTTATTAAAATGTATTAGCTTTCAATTCACTAACTGATGAAAACATAAGGTGAGAAAATATTTTGAGTAGAATTTTTAAGCATTCTAAATGTCAACAGTTATAATTCTCTAAATATCATACTGTATGAATTTCATTTTAAACGTGTTTGCCTTTTGACAAGAAAAATGTATTTTTCTCCAGAGAAAGCATCATTCTACAGTATATCTTTAGCATTAAGAAAACACGTAGATAACTGTAAGTGTATTTTCTCACTTCCTTGTGGAGTAAAAAGTCTGACGGCCATTTCTGAAAATCAAAGACAATAAAACTAATTTTTGCCACCAGTACACTGCTTATCTCCCATTTTACTGTCTGAAGTCAGAGAAGCTAGAAGAAGTGTCAACATACAATTGTAGATGTTGGAGTAAAAGATTTGTGAAATCTGAGCTATCAGTGAAAAACAATTTTAATTTCAAAGGGTTGCAAGTCAAAGAAACCCAACAAGTATGAAAGGCTTGAGCTCAACAGCTATGAATTGTTGTCAGTGAATTGAGAGCTAAATGCCTATCTAAACAGATGAACTGGAGACATGCTGAATGACCAACTGAAGTACAGACACAATGCACAAATAACATGTGCACTTGACAGTGAATGGATGTGGTTGTGTCTAATGTGAATTTTTATAATTCAATAGCTTGTGTCTTGTAATGTACTTAATGCACCCATGGAAAATAAAGAAGCATTTTCTGAATTTTGGCACTTGAAATTTTTCATTGCTTTTGTGTGGACCATCATTCTTAACTGTCATCATTTTTGTGCCACGCCTGTCTCTTGAGTCTTCAATTAATATTTGATTTAATGGCAACTATGTGAAGTTCAGCCTGCAAGAGGTCATGCCTTGAAGGAATAAAAAGAATTAAGGCATGTTATGTACCTGCTGTCCATAATGAATGTAATCATTAAGTATTACAAATATATACCGAATAAAAATATTTTAAATAAAGTTAGGTTCTAAAATTTAAAAAAAGAGGTCATATCTTGAATGAAGAATTCGTGGGATAAAAATCATTGACATTTGTGTTGCCGATGCACTATGAGCAGACTATATGGACAAGAAATGCACATTTAAGGAGAGCTCTATTGCTAGATGTAAGAGATTGGGGACAATGTTTCTACAGCAAATGGAATCACAAGAAATTTCAGGCAGAATTTGAGATTTGGAGAGTTATGATGTTCCAGAAGGAGATGACACGACTATATTTGAATAAATGTAGATTTATACATTTATTCAAATGTAGATTGTTGTACCTAAAAAATAAGACATCTCCCGAAAATGAGCCCTATTGCATTGTTTGGAGCAAAAATTTATATAAGAACTAGTCTTATTTTGGGGGAAGCATGGTGCTAATAAAAAAGAAAAGCAGTTTGATACAGAAATATTGATAAAAATAATGATGATGATAATAGAATTATTCCTGTCAATGATCATGAAGTTGTACAATTCCAAGAGGTTCCACTTACCACTCCCTTGAGTCATACCTTACAGTTCCTATTGCAAATACTTTCTGGAAATGTGTCAAACTGTGTTTATCCTCTTCACCCTTTGCCTTTTAATTATCAATTTACAAGTGACTCTAATATTTATCTTATTATTGATAATCACCTTGGGCTAAGAAATCAATATTTCAGTATTTCTCCTAGCCAAAGAATGATTTACTTACTCTCAATTTTTAAGTAGCTTGATTAAATTCTCTATCTTCACCATATATTGTAGTCTGGCATCTTGAAAAATTTCCTCACCATTTAAAAACTAGGACATTTAGCCAAAAACAACCTGCAGAACATTTTCAGTGAGGCCTAGTGGAAATAGAGAAGACTTGAGAAGCAAGTATACATTTTTAATTCTTAAATCTGTCATTTACCACCTTGGGTGAATACCTTTACCACTTGGGGTTCTTTCTTCTGATTTGAGAAATGAAAATATTTACGACATAAATATGATTCTTCAGTATAATGGGGCAGGTAAAGACCACTTGGTACAGCACAGCTACTCAATCATACTAGTCTCTCTCTTGTCTCAGCCAACCAAGCCGCTATTATTTTCTTTCCATTTCTTGTTTTCAAAGAATATGTTGATGTCTTCGAAGATTTGAAGATTAAACTAAAAATCCTGATCTATGTTTGTCTGTCATATTGACATGACTTTTGGATTGGGAAATTTTTTTTTTTTTTTTTGGTTTTAGTACTGAGCAACATAAATTTAATCTTTCAGTCAACATTTTTGGACATCTTTTCATTATTCCAGACCCCTGCAGCTACAAAATGAAATGGCATCTACTATCAATAAACAATAGTATTACAGAGTCTAAGGATTCCTCTTACATAGTTGGCATCTCCAACTACTTATTATTTCTCCTTAGAAGAGTCTTCTTCCTTAGCCTCTTGGAGCTATTGCTTTTTCTTGGGACATCTCTTACCTATGCAAATTAAAGTCAGAAAGACAAAGTCAGTTCTTTGGAGATTGGAATCTTTGTTCCAGAGAAGCATAGTCTTATTGCTTCACTTCATTCCAGGCTGATTTACTTTCTATGTCCTGGAAACTATTTTCAGTAAATGTAAACATCAGTTTTAACCACTAAGGTGCTATGTGAATAGTTTCTCCAAACCATGGTTGTTAGTATTGATAGCCTTTAATTTACCTACTTTTCTTGTGATTCTATTTCAAAAAGACATTAATTCTATGACTCTGGCTCAATTTGCATACCTTAGATGAATACAAAGCTTTGGGTTTGTGGCTTCATTACTGTCTTCACAGGAAAAGAAGAGGGAGAGAGGCAGAGAGAGAGAGAGAATATAATTGAAATTATCTGTGAGTACTGCACATAATTATTTTCAGGAATCTATGACATGACCAAGAGTATGCCAGATGTACAACTCAGGAGAGAAACCACATTTCTGTTCACTGATTGCTTACTGTATGCTAGACACCAGGCTACTCACTTGCCCACCCCCTATGCCATCAAATTCTCTCCTTCAACAAAATTGATCCTCAGGTCTGTCTTTTTGCCAGTATCATGCTGTTTTTAATACTGTAGCTCTATAGTATAGTTTTATGTCGGGGACTGTGATGCCCCCTGCTTTTCCCCTGTTGCTTAGGATTGTTTTTGCTATTCTTTGTCTCTTCTGGTTCCAGGTGAAATTCATGACTGTCCTTTCTAATTCTTTGAAGTATGTTAGTGGTATCTTGATTGGAATTGCATTAAATCTGTATAGTAGTTTAGGAAGTATAGCCATTTTCACAATGTTGGTTCTTCCTATCCAGGAACATGGGATGTCCTTCCATTTTTTGATATCCTTTTCAATTTCTTTTTTTAGGGTGCTGTAGTTTGTGATGTAAAGGTCTTTTACTTCTTTTGTTAGATAGATTCCTAAGTATTTTATTTTTTGTGTGCAATTGTGAAAGGTATATCTTTTGTTATTTCTTTTTCAGTGGGTGTATTGTTTGTGTACAGGAATGCTATTGATTTTTGGGTGTTGACTTTGTATCCAGCAACACAACTGAATTTAGTTATTAAATCCAGTAGTATTTTGGTGGAGTTTTTTGGGTCTTCTATGTAGAGTATCATGTCATCCGCAAATAACGATAGTTTAACTTCTTCCTTTCCTACCTTTATTCCTTTTATTTCTTTCTCTTGTCTAATTGCTCTGGCTAATGTTTCTAGAACTATGTTGAATAACAGTGGTGACAGTGGGCACCCTTGTCTTGTTCCAGATTTTAGTGTGAAAGCTTCTAGTTTCTGGCCATTTAGTGTAATGTTGGCCGTTGGTTTGTCATATATGGCTTTTATCAGATTGAGATATACACCA
>PVJO010008243.1:0-32968 GCA_004026905.1 Hystrix cristata | reverse complement strand
TTTTGGATTTTGTCAAATGCTTTTGCTGCATCTATTGAGATGATCATGTAATTTTTGTCTTTCACTTTGTTGATGTGGTGTGTTACATATATTGATTTGCATATGTTGAACCATCCTGCATCCCTGGGATGAATCCTACTTGCTCATGGTGTGTAATCTTCTTGATAATTCATTGTATTCTGTTGGCCAGAATTTTGTTGAGAATTTTCGCATCTATGTTCATTCGGGAGATTGGCCTGTAGTTCTCTTTTTCTGTTCAGTCCTTTTCTGGTTTTAGTATTAGGGTAATGCTTGCTTTCAGGAATGATTTTGGAAGTACTGCTTCCTTTTCAATTTCATTAAAGAGTTTGAGGAATAATGGTGTTAGATCATCTTTGAATTTTTTGTAGAATTCAGCTGTGAAGCCACCAGGACCTGGGCTTTTCTTTGTTGGTAGGTTTTTAATTACCTCTTCAATTTCAATGACAGATATTGGTTTATTGAGAGTTTGTATCTCTTCTTGGTTTAGTTTTGGTAATTTGTATGTTTCTAAGAATCTGTCCATTTCTTCCATGTTTTCCATCTTGTTTGAGTATAAGTTTTTGAAGTAGGTGTTGATGATCCTTTGGATTTCTGCCGGGTCAGTTGTGACTTCCCCCCTTTCATTTTTTATTGCATGTATTTGGGTCTTTTCTTTCCTTTTTTTGATCAGGTTGGCTAGGGGTTTGTCTATTTTGTTTAGTCTCTCAAAGAACCAACTCTTTGATTCGTTGACTCTTTGTATTGTTTTCTTGGTCTCAATTGCATTGATTTCAGCCCTGATCTTAATGATTTCCTCTCTTGTATGAGCTTTAGGTTTGTTTTGTTCTTCTTTTTCTAGTTGTTTGAGCTTCAAAATTAAGTTGTGTATTTGAGCTCGCTCTGTCTTCTTGATGTAGGAGCTCAATGTGATAAACTTCCCCCATAGCACTGCTTTCATTGTATCTCATAAGTTCCGGTATGTTGTATTGTCATTATCATTTATCTGTATAAATTGCTTAATTACTTCTTTAACTTCTTCTGTGACCCAGCTCTTATTCAGAAGGATATTACTTAGTTTCCATGTGTTTATGTGGTTTTTTTGGTTTTTGTTGCCATTGAATTCTAATTTCAATGCACTATGGTCCGATAATATGCATGGGATAATTTCAATTCCCTTACATTTACTTAAGTATCCTTTATGGGCTATTATGTGGTCTATTTTGGAAAACAACCCATGTGCGGCTGAGAAGAATGTGTATTCTGTAGCTGTAGGGTGAAACACTCTGTAGACATCTGCTAAATACATTTGTTCACAGAGATGATTCAGTTCTGATATTTCTTTGTTAATTTTCTGTCTAGTTGATCTGTCTCTTTGTGAGAGTGTGGTGTTGAAGTCTCCCATTATAATTGTGTTAGTGTTTATTTGATCTTTCATGTCCCTTAATATTAGTTTCATGTATTTAGGTGCACCAATGTTTGGTGCATAATTATTAATGATTGTTATTTCTTCCTCTTGAAGTTTTCCCTTGAGAAGTATGTAATGGTCGTCTTTATCCCTCTTGATTAGTCTTGGCTTGAAGTTTACTTTGTCTGCGATTAGGATAGCTACTCCTGCTTTTTTTTTTGGGTTCCTGTTGCATGAAATACTGCTTTCCATCCTTTGATTTTCAATCTATGTATTTCCTTTTGGGTTAGATGTGTCTCTTGTATGCAGCATATTGCTGGATCTTCTTTCTTGATCCATTCTGCTAACCTGTTTCTTTTGATAGGTGAGTTGAACCCGTTTATATTGATGGTTACAGCTGTTATGAGTTGACTCTTTCTTGCCATATATCTTTTCTGTAGTTGGTTCTGTGTTTCACTTTAGTTCAATTGCTTGTCTTTCCTGGTGGGATATTTTTAGTGTCCTTGTAAATGTAGTTAACTCTTTCCTTCTCCAGGATGTCCTTCAAGACATTTTGTAGAGGTGGTTTGGAGGTTATAAATTTCTTCAGTTGTTCTTTGTCATGGAAGTATCTTATTTCATTGTTGAATTTGATAGATAGTTTGGCTGGGTACAGCAATCTGGGTTGGAGATTGTTTTCTTTCAAGGCTTGGAATACATTGCTCCAGGCTCTCCTTGATTTTAGGGTTTGTGTAGAGAAATCTGCTGTGATTCTAATGGGTATACCCTTATAGGTGATTTGTTTTTTTTCTCCAATAATTTTCATTATTCTGTGCTTTTGCTGAATTTCTGGAATCTTGATTATTATATGTCTTGGTGAGGATTTATTTTGGTTATGAGTAATTGGGGTTCTATATCCCTCACTTATCTGTCTATCAAGTTCTTTTCTCATGTTTGGGAAGTTTTCCATCATTACTTCTGTAAATAATCTCTTTAGATCCTTCGTATTGTCTCCTGCTGTTTCATTTACTCCTATCACTCTTATATTGTTCCTCTTTGCATTGTCTTGCAGATGTTGTAGTGATTTTTCATATTCTCTAGCTGTTTTCAACAGGTCTTTCTTTTCATTCTCACTGATTGCTGACCTGTCTTCTAGTTCTGAGATTCTATCTTCACTCACATTCATTTGGCTTCGTATACTTTGCAGCGAGTTTTTTATTTCTTGTATATCTGTTTGGATCTGTTTTGTGGGCTCCATTTCTTTGCTAAGTTGTATATTCAAATTTTCAATTGTTTTTCTTAGTTGCTCCATTTTTTTATCTGTGTCTATCCTGAACTCACTAAACAAATCTTTCATTATGTTGGTCATCTCTTTCCTGTCCTGGTCTATTACCTCTAGCCTGATGTTCTCTATTGCTGCGCCTATCTGTTTTTGAACTTCTGTTGCTATCATCTCTGAGAGTTTGGTTGGGTGACTTCTGACATCTTCGATGTCATTGTCCTCTGTATTTATGCTGATTGGGCTGGGGGTCTGGGGTTGCATTTTGGTTCTATGTCTGGTCTTTGTATACATATGTACTTTACCCCTCTTAGTTTGTTCTCCGAGTTGGTTGGATATTTTCTTTGTATGAGGTTACAAAAAGATAGGTAATAGCATCCTCCTCGGGAATGTCTGTTTTTGCGGTTTCTTCTGGGTATATGTGTTTCTTGGATCTTATGACCTTTAGTCTTCCAGGGTTATCTTCAATGACAAGATCATGGTTGACTCTACTTGGTAATGGTGACTTCAGGGAGGGGAAGGGAAAAGAAAGTAAAAAGAAAAAAGCTAAAAGAGGAATAATGGGAGAAGAAAGAGGAGGAAAAAACAAACATACAAAGAACAACAACAAAAAAACAACAACAGCAAAAATAAAGTCTGGGGGCAAAAACAGAAGACAGTGTTACCTGTGTTGAGTCCCCAAACTTATGCATATATGTTGATATGTTGATGGATCCAGACCCTGCCAGTGCGCGGGCCAGCTCCGCATCTCCAGTGGTGTGGTGGGCATGTGGGCGTGTCCACAGACTGCCCACGAACCTGTCTCACCTCAGCCCACCATATTCTCCTGTTTAGAAGACTGCTCGCACCATCCCAGGCGTCTCACGGAAACCGGGCAGGTCCTTGCAGATGAGAGTCCAGTTACGCTGCCTCTAGGGCTGGCTCCACACCCCCGGTGGTGTCCAATCTCACAATTTAAATAAAAAGGTTTTATCCAGAAAACATTCAGGGCCTATCCCCTGTTATCCCCTTTTGAGAGTGAGTACAGGAGAGGGAGGAAAAGTCATCACAGTATGGGTTGCTTGGGTGTTTTGAAATCTACTCAACGGTAGCCAGCCGTACCTGTTTTTGAATTTATCCTAACTGTAGTTCTGCTCTTCTCCTTGTCCTCTTCCCCCTCCCTCCTAGTAAACAAAAACAGTACTATTTCTTCTGTTTTTATCTTTTTACCCCTCTCTGTAGCATTTGCTTCCTGCTCTGCCAATGTCATCAAGAATAGGCCTCAGATTGGATGATTGCCAAAACCTGGTGTATGCAAATAGAAGGACCTATAGAGGTGGAGAAACCTCACAGCCCACAGGACATGAGGCTAGGCAACAAAATCCATTACTTGAGGCACACAGAGGAACAGAGAAAATGACAATGGTTTGAAAGAATACAGCCCTCCTGCAGAAAACATAATCAACCATGTCCAGCAAGAAAAATAGGGCAGTACTCAGCACTCACGCACAAAAACTTGTGGAAACAGAAGAGATCAAGTAGTTATCCATCTTTCCCTTATAAGAGCAGGATTCCAATACTGCAGATCCTGGAAATAATTCACTCAATAAAATCATGTAGGAAATATTTGGGACTGATATTTCTTCATTGTTATTTTGGGAGTTTGGATTTTTTTCTTTCTTTCTTTTCATTTTTTTTTTCTTTTTCACCTTTTTTTCTTTATTTGATTTTTTTTGTTTTTGTCTTTTTATTTTATTTTATTTTTTAACCAAGAACTTGTATTGGTACAATGTACATATAATGATCACATTCATCACATTTATTTTGTACCTTTACATGATGCATCTTGGTTTTCGCCCCTCTTCCCCAACCCCTCCCCTCTGTTCCCTCCATCCCTATTTACAGCAGGTTTATTCGCATTTCTCCATGAATTCCCTTTCCCCTTTCTTTCTTTTTTTCCCTTCCTGCTTTTCCCCTTTCTCTCTTTCTAGTGCTCCTCTCCTTTGTATATTATCTTCCTTTTATATCTACTACACCTCTTTGTCCTATTTACACATATGGTTTGATATGTACTCACGAGTGTTTGATTTATTTCACTTAATAGTATGTTCTCAAGGAACATCCATTTACATACAAATGACTCTAGTTTATACTTTTTATGATGATGTAGTACTTCATTATGTAGAAAAACCACATTTTCTTTAGCCATTCATTGGTTGTTGGGCATTTGGGTTGTTTCCAAGACTTAGCTATTACAAATTGTGTTGCTACAAACATGGTTGTGCACACATCCCTATGATATGACAATTCCAGTTCTTCTGGGGAGATCCCCAGTAGGGGAATAGTTGGATCAAATAGAATCTCTTGTTCTAGTTGTTTGAGGAATCTCCATATTGATTGCCATAGTGGCTGGACCAGTCTACATTCCCACCAACAGTTGAGGAGGGTTCCTTTTTCCCCACAGCCCCACCAGCATTTGCTATTGGTTGATTTTTTCATAAACACGGTTCTTTCTGGAGTGAGATGGAATGTTAACGTTGTTTTGATTTGCATTTCTCGTATGACTAGTGATGTTGAACACTTTTTCATATATTTGTTTGCCATTTTAATTTCTTCATCTGAGAAATGTTTATTCATTTCAGATGCCCATTTTTGGATTGGATCTTTAAATTTGGGAGGTTTAATTTTTTTGAGTTCTTTGTATATTCTAGATGTTAGACCTTTGTCTGATGGGTATCTAGGAAAAATTTTTTCCCAGTCTGTGGGTTTTCTCTCTGCTCTGTTGGTGATTTCTTTTGCTGTCCAAAAGCTTTTTAATAGCATGTGGTCCCAAATACTGATCTTCTATTTCATGTTCGTTCTCCTCTATTACATTTATCTAATTCTACTAACTTTATTTTACTCCTTAATAAGGTTCTTTATCTTACTTTTCTGTCCTCCTCGTCTTCATATTTTTATCTTTCAAACTTCCTTCATTTTTACCCTTTGCTATCCCTTCCATCTTTATTAGTGTTATTATTAAGTTTTATCAGTATTTAGATATTTAGTCAAATGATATTCTGTGCAGCAAGAGCCCCCAAACAAGGGTACTTACCCTATTTTCAGACAATGTGGACTTCATGCCAAACTTGATCAGGAAAGATAAAGAAGGTCACTACATATTAGTTAAGGGAGCAATTCAATGGGAAGAGATAACTGTAAACATATATGCCCAAATTCGGTGCATCCAATTTTGGTGCATCCAACTTCATAAAACAAGCACTACTGAACATAAAATATCCGATAATGTAAAAATTATAGTAGGGGGATCTTGATATCGCACTAACCCAAAATGATCAACTAGAATGAAAATCAAAAAAGAAATACAAGAGTTGAAAGATCCATTAAAACAAATGGTCTTGCTAGATACCTACAGAGAATTCTATCCAAGAAGAACAAAATACACATCCTTCACAGCAGCACATAGAACTTTCTGCAAAATAAACTACATACTAGCCCATAAATCATGCTTCAATAAATCAAAGCAAAATAAGCAAAACTATTCCATGCGTATTACCAGATCGTTTCACAATAAAACAAGAAACAATGGCAAAATAAGCCACAGAAATTATGCAAAAGCATGGATATTAAGCAATAAGCTTTTGTATAATGGTTAGTTATAGAAAAAAATTAAGGAAGAAATTAGTTCCTTGAACCAAATAACAGTGCTTGTACAGCATATCAGGAATTATGGGATGAAAGAAAACAGTCCTAATAGGGACAGTCATATCTGGGAATGCTCATTTCAGAAAAACAGAGTGAGCACAAATTAATAACTGAATAATGCACCTCAAGGTCTTAGATAAACAAGAACAATTTAAAATCAAACCTAGTACAAGGAAAGAAATTATAAAATCACAGCATAAATTAATGAAAATGCAACAACAACAACAAACAATAAAAAAAATCAAATTGAAGAGCTGATTCATCAAAAGAATAAGCAAAATAGACAAACTCTTAGACAATCTTATAAATAATTAAATAAATGGTAAGAGAGGACTCATACCAATGCAATCAGGAACAAAAAAGTCAGAAGCACAATGGATAATGGATAATGCCCAAAATCCAAATGTATATTAATAACTACTTTGAAAACCTGTACTCTAACAAATTGTAAAATCCAGAAGAAATGGGTACATTATTTGACACATAAAAATTATCAAAACCGAACCAAAAAAATTTTTTTGAAAAATCTTGACTATTGAATAACATGCAATGAACTCGAGGCAGTAATTAAAAAGAAAAAACTATCCACTAAGACAAGCCCAATGTATTCACTTCTCATTTCTACAAGAACTTTGGGGAAGATGTGATGCCAATACTCCTTAAACTCCTTAGTATAACTGAAATGAAACAAGTGGAACCAAACTCATATCTGAAAGCTAGCATTACCTTGATTCCAAAACCAGACAAAGATTCAAAGCAAAAAGAAAAGTACGGGCCAATCTCTTTAATGAACATGTATGCAAAAATTCTCAGCAACATGCTGGCAAATAGAATGCAGGCAATCATAACCACATGCAATATGACTAAATAGGCTTCATTTCAGAAATGCAAGTACGGTTTAACATGTGTAAGTCAATCAAATTAATACATCACATAAAGTGAGAGAAGGGTACAGATCACATGATTATCTCAATAGATGCAGAAACAGACTTAGAAAAATTATAATTTCCGTTGGTGAAAAAATGTAAAAAAATGTAGAACGACCTTTTCTGAATCTGATACAAACCATTTATAATAAATCTACTGCCAACGACACATTTAATGGAGAAAAATTGAAAACTTTTCCTCTAAATTCTAGAAGAAGATAAGCACGTTCATTGTCACCATTTATGTTCAGTACAATACTAAAACATTTACCAAGAGCAATCAGGCAAAAGAAAGAAATAAAAGAGATACATGTGGGAAAGATAGAGTTCAAACTATTTTTAGTCACAAACAAAGTGACCCTTTATAAATGATATCAAAATACAAACAAACGAAAATTATCAAAAGACTCTTAGAACTAATAAACCACTTTAGCAAGTTAGCAGGATACAAAAGCAACACACACAAAAAAATATTCTTCTTCTACACCAATAATGCACCCACCAAATAGAAATTAGGAAAACAATTCAAGAAACGTTAAATACTGAAGTATTAACCTAAAAAAAGTGGTGAAAAACCTCTTTAACAATAATAACAGTACCGTGGAAAAGGAGATCAAGGAGGACATTAGAAAATCAAAAGTCATCACATGTTCCTGTATAGACAGGAACAATATTATGAAAATTTCCATGATTCTAAAACTGATGTATAGATATAAGTCAAGAAGAAAGCAGGAGCCATTTCAATCTTGGATTTCGATTATATTACAAAACTGCAGTAATAAAAATAGCATGGTACTGGCAGAAATAAGACATTTTGAACAATGGTACAGAGTAGAGGATGCTGAAACAACCTCAGGCATGATTAGCCATCTGATCTTTGACAAAGGAATCAAAAACATGCTGGAGGAAAGATAGCTTCTTTCACAAATAGTGTGGGGACCACTGGCTCAAAGATTGAATATAGATCCATATCTATCACCACTTCCTAAACTAAAATACAAATGGCTCAAAGATCTAAATATTAAAAGAGAAACACAGTATTTTGAAAGAGAAAATAGGTAGAACTGTTGAAGACATATACATAAATAAGGACATTAAGAATAGAACCATAATTGCACAAGAAATAACATCAAGAATCAAGAGAGTGAGATGGCAATCTAGCAGTCTACAGAATGAAAAAAAAAAGTGCCATCTACTCCTCTGACAGAGGATCAATAATTAGAATACATAAAGAAATAAAAAGAAATTAATCCCTCAAAATAAAAGACTTCATCACAAAATAGGCAGATGAAATGAATAGACACTTCTCTGGAGAAGTAAAAAGGTCAATAAATACAGGAAAAATGTTCGACATCTCTATTAAAGAAAATTAAGTTAAACAACACTGAGATTTCATTTTACTCCAGAAAGAATGACTATCATGAAGAAATCAAATAACAACAAATGCTGGAGAGGATACAGGCAAAAAGTAAACCTTCTACATGTTTGTTAGAAATGTAAACTGGTACAACTACTATAGAAATCAGTATGGAGATTCCTCAAAAAATTAAACAGAAATTCTGTTCAACAGATTAGAAGGTGCAGAAAAATGTCCAAACACTCTCAGTCACCATATCTTTGACAAAGTGGCCAGACAACCTCACTGGCAGAAAGATAGCCTCTTTCATAAATGGTGCTGGAAAAATTGGCTCTCCACATGCTGAAAGTTAAAACTAGACCCGTATCTTTCCCCATGCACTAAACTAAAATAAAAGTGGATCAAATATCTAAACATTAAAACAGAAACACTAAATCTACTGGTAGATAGAATAGGTAGAACTCTTGAAGGCATAGGTGTAGGCAAAGACTTTATGAACAAATCTCCAATTGCCCAGAAAATATAACAAAGAATCAACAAATGGGATTTAATCTTATTTTAAAAAGGTTTGCACAGCAAAAGACACCAACAACAAAGTGAAGAGACAACCCACAGAGTAGGAAAAAAAATTTTGCCAGCTATTCCATCGACAAAGGACTAACATCTCAAATATACAAAGAACTCAAAAACATCAGATCCCCCAAATTTAAAGATCCAATCCAAAAGTGGGCAGCTGAAATGAATAGACACTACTCAGATGAAGAAGTAGTAACAGCAAATAGACATACGAAAAAATGTTCAACATCACTGGTCATTCAAAAGCTGCAAATTAAAACAACCTTGATGTTCCATTTTATGCCAGAAAGAATGGCTATTATCAACAAATCCGCCAATATCAAATGCTGGAGGGGCTGTGTGAAAAAAATGAATCCTTCTCCACTGTTGATAGGAGTGTAGACTGGTGCAATCACTATGGAAATAAGTGTGGAGATTCCTCAGGGAACTAGGACTAGAGGTTCCATTTGACCCAGCTATTCCTCTTCTTGATATCTTCCCAAAAGAATTAAAAGCATCATACCACAGTGATACATGCACACTCATGTTTATAGTGACACAGTTTGTAATAGCTAAATCTTGGAAACAGCCCAAATACCCATCAACAGAGGAATGAATAAAGAAAATGTGGTTTTTTATGCAAAGAAGTACTACTCTGCAATAAAGAATGATAAGCTTGAGATATTTCTAAGTAAATGGATGAATCTTGAGATCATACTCTTAAGTGAAATAAATCGGACACACTTGTTTAAATACCACATTGTTTCTCTGGTGTGAGAAACTGAAAGTGGAAATAAAGATTAAAATGTATTATATTGGGAAAGGGAAGAAAATGTCCAAATGGGAAAGGGAACAATGGAGGGGGAGAGGGAAAAGAACAGAGGGACAATAGAAATAAGAAATGGAAGGAAAAAATGGAAATAAAGCTTTTGAAAATAAGGAAAGGGGGGTGAAGGGAGGGGAGGGGAATGCGAAAAAAAAAGAAGCAGCAGGATATATCACGTACAGGTACAAATCTCCTATGATGAATGTTATCACTATGTACATCTAAAATGTAATATTAAAATAAAATTTAAAAAATAAATATAATTCCATCCCCCCCCCAAAATGAAATTCTGTTCAACCCTTCTATTTCTCTTCTCGGTATTAATATGTTAATGATGTCATATTACAATTATACATGCACAACACATTTACAGCAGAAGAACTCATAATAGCTATATCATGAAAGTGGCCTGTGTCTCCTTCAACAGATGAATGGATAAAGAAAATGTGGTATTCATGCCAAACACTAAAACTAGATACAAGTATCTCACCATGTACTAAACTAAAATCAAAGTGGATCAAAGAGATAAACATCAAAACAGAAACACTAAATTAACTGGAGAACAGAATAGGAAGAACTCTCGAAGACATAGAGGTAGGGAAAAAATTTATGAACAGAACCCAGACTGCACAGGAAACAATACAAAGAATCAGTGCTTGGGACCACGTGCTATTAAAAAGCTTTTGCACAGCAAAAGAAATCACCAATAGAGTAGGGCGAAAACCCACAGACTGGGAAAATATTTTTGCTAGCTATCCATCAGACAAAGGTCTAACATTTAGAATATACAAAGAACTCAAAAAAAATTAAACCTCCCAAATTCAAAGACCCAATCCAAAAATGGGCATCTGAAATGAATAAACGTTTCTCAGATGAAGAAATTAAAATGACAAACAAATATATGAAGAAATGTTCAACATCACTAGTCATACGAGAAATCCAAATCAAAACAACATTAAGATTCCATCTCACTCCAGAAAGAACCACGTTTATGAAAAAAATCAACCAATAACAAATGCTGGCGGGGCTGTGGGGAAAAAGAAACCTTCCTCAACTGTTGGTGGGAATGTAGACTGGTCCAGCCACTATGGCAATCAATATGGAGATTCCTCAAAAAACTACAACTGGAGGTTCCATTTGATCCAGCTATTCTCCTACTGGGGATCTTCCCAGAAGAATAGGAATCATCATATCATAGGGATGTGTGCATAACTATGTTTATAGCAACACAATTTGTAGTAGCTAAGTCTTGGAAACAGCCTAAATGCCCAACAACCACTGAATTGCTAAAGAAAATGTGGTTTTTCTACACAATGGAGTACGACACAGCCATAAAAAAAATATAAACTAGAGTCATTTGTATGTAAATGGATGTTCCTTGAGAACATATTATTAAGTGAAATAAATCAGACACTCATGAGTACACATTGAATTGTTTCTCTGATATGGAAAATCATAAGTGTAAATACGACAAAGAGGTGTAATAGATATAAAAGGAAGATAATATACAAAGGAGAGGAGCACTAGAAAGAGAGAAGGGGAAAAGCAGGAAGGGAAAAAAGGAAAGAAAGGGGAAAGGGAATTCATGGAGAAATGTGAATAAACCTGCTGTAAATAGGGATGGAGGGAACAGAGGGGAGGGGTGGGGAAGAGGGCGGGAAACCAAGATGCATCACATACAGGTACAAAATAAATGTTATAAATGTGATCATTATAGGTACGTTGTACCAATACATGTTCTTGGTTAAAAATAAAAAAATAATTAAAGTAAAGAAAGAAAGACAAGAAAATGTGGTATTTTATACATAATTCAGTACTGCTTCAGTATAAAGAAAGATAAACTTGAGTCATATTTAGAAAAACAGATACACCTTGAGACCATGATATTAAGTGATATAAATTAGACACCTAAACTGAAATGTTCTGTGGTTCTCCTATATAAATAACTGAAAATGCTAATAAATTTAAAAGCAAAATAAAAGATAGATTGTAGGAAACCGTGAGATAGATTGTTTGCCAATGTGAAGGGACCAAAAGATGGATGGAGATGGATGGAGAGGTGAAGGAGGAGAGAAGGGGATATAAAATGAATTAGTATGTATTATGTAGACACACAAACTATCCATGATAAATGTTATTATTATGTACTGAAAGCCTGTACTAATAAAAAATAAAATTAAAAAAAACACAAAACTTTAGGCCAGTACTGTAATCCATTCCACACTGTGACTCTTGAGTTCTAACTATTCCTTGAATTCTTCTTCAACTATATTTATGATACCCCTGTGAATTTCAATGGCACATTGTATCTCTGCAACATAATCTGGTATTTTATCATATGCTAGCTTTTATTGTTCAATACTGTATATTATGCTGTGGGTAATTCTTTTTGGGTTTTTTTTCAACTGGATTGGATAATAGCAGCATATTGGACATCTTTCTTCTCCATGGCTTCTGGCATCTTATGTGTATGGACACACAAAATAATTAATAAATTCTATAGCCTAAGGGGTAAAGTTTTTGAACTTTCTTTTTGTTTCTTTAAAAAAAAAGTCAGAAGGAGGTTGATCTATCACCAAATTTCGTGAAGATCTTGATACAAAGAGATGGGTAATATTCTTTGATCCAGAAAGCAGATGAAGTAACAGAATTTCAAAATTTGTCATTATATATATTGGAGTAATGAAGACGAGGTCCTTGTTAGCGTTTGTGGTAAAATTAAGGAAGTAATTATGATTACTATCAGAAAATGGGGAGAATCCATAAGAGGAGAGAAACATGAAAGAAGGGTATCATATTTAATAATAGAATTTCTGGGTACTTAATGCAGCACCATTGTAAGTCAAATACCGCTGGAAAGATCCCCAATAGCTAAAAAGAGATGGTAGTAGAATGTGAAAAAGAGTGAAGTTTAAGCATTTTTAAAAGAATTTTATTTTATTAGTATGTGTTTGTAGTACATGCACTTTAGAATCATCTTGGGGAATGGTTACATGCATATACTAGAGTTTGTGTCTTTTTAAAATTTTTTAATGTATTAATTCATTTGGTGCAGGGAATTGAGCTCAGGGCTTTGCACTTCCTTGCCAAGCACTCTAACCACTGCGCTAAATCTCCAGCCCCTGCGTCTTTTTTTAAAATCACCTTCCCCTTCCCTCCCTCTCCCTCCCTCTTCTTCCAGTTTCCATGTTCTAATTGTCATTCTTGTTGATATTATTAACATTAGCTCATGTTATAGCATGTAATGTTTACATTAATGAGGTTATTATGTTCCTATACCTGGCATCTTTATTCTTATCTCCTCTCGCCCTCCTCCTCACCCTTCACCCTCTTTCCCTTGGTCCCCTTCCCTATTGCAAGGCATCAATCCCCTTGTCTTCTTCTATACATCCTTTGTTATTCTTTGTTGTACTTTGCCTCACTCAAGTGAGAAATACCTTATGGTATTTAAGTTTTTGTGTCTGGTTTATTTCACTCAACATTATATTTTCCAGTGCATACATTTTTCTATAAATATCTCTAATTTGTCGTCCTTTATAGCCTAGTAGTATTCCATTATATATAGATACCACACTTTCTTTATCCAGTTGTCTGTTACTGGGCATACAAGCTGCTCCCAGGATTTAGCTATTATGAATTGTGCTGCTATAAACATTGGTATGCATGTACAACTGTAGTATGACTTAAGCTCTTTGGGGAAGATACCGAGCAGAGGGGTAGCTGGGTCATATAGAATTTCTAATTTGTGTTCTTTGAGAAATCTCTGTACTGATTTCCATAATTATTGTACTAATTTGCATTTCCACCAAAGTGTAGGCGAGTTCCTTTCTCACCACAGCCTCACTAGCATTTGTTATTTTTTGGTTTCTTAATGATTGGCATTCTTTCTGGATTAAAATGGAATCTTAGGGTTGTTTTAATTTATATTTCTCTATTGGCCAGAGATGTTGAACCTTTTTTCACTTATCTGTTGACCATTTGTATTTCTTCCTCTGTGAAGTGTCTGTGCATTTCTCTTCCCCATTTTTTGATTGGGTCTTTAATTTTAAGTGATTTAATTTTTTGAGTTCTTTGTATATTCTTGATATTAGTCCTCCATCTGAGGTATAGCTGTCAAAATTGTTCCCATTCTACAGGTTATCTCTTCACTCTACTTATTCTTTTGCTTTACAGAAGTTTTTAGTTTGATATAATCCCATTTGCTTATTCTTGCTGCTATCTCTTTGCAATTGAGGTTCTGTTCAGAAAATCCTTTCCTAGACCTATATCTACTAGTGTTTTATGTATTTTATCTTCCAGGAGGTTTAGTGTTTGTTTTAATGCTTAGATCTTTGATCCATTTTGATTTGAATTTAGTATATGGTCAGAGGTAAGGGTTGTGGTGGACTTATTGTTGTGGTCAACTTGAGCAGGAACACCCTTCTGGACTGAGTTGGTGTGGTTCTGGGCATAGACGATCCACCTGAAGGTTATTGCTCACACAACATAAAGGAAAAGGAGAGCAGAAGATGGCACTAGCTGTTTCCCAGGAGAAACCCTATTGTGGTTGGTTCTCCCAAAGGGGACTCAGCTGTTCTCATCACAGAAAGACCTCGGGGCCTTGCTTTCATTGGGGATGGCTGCTGTTTGCTTCAGGGGAGCTATGGTCTTCATCTCTGCTGCAAGCATCATATCCTGGTTCCAGTATAGATTTCTTCAACCTTTTAGTGCAGACAGGGATGTACACTGGACATTACCATGGGCTCCCTGCTCGTGATTGGATTGTTCACGTCTCTAGTGCATAGATAGACATTCTGCGCTCTTCCTGCATTTGACTTGTGTGAGTGTTGTAACTTGTAAATGTCCTGCATTAAATCTGCTCCCTTGCAAACCATTGACTCTAGAGTTAACTGATATAAGGTTCCGGCTTCAATCTTCTTCGCACAGGTAATCAGTTTTTCTGGCACCACTTGCTGAATAGTCTCTTTCCTCCAATATATGCTTTTGGCCTCTTTGTCAAAGGTCAACTAGCTGAATATGTGTGTGGAAATTTCTGTGTCCTCTATTCTGCTTCATTGATCCATGTATCTGTTTTTGTTCCAGTACTACTCTGTTTTTAATCACTTCTACCATGTTGTATTGCTTGAAGTCAGGTATTTCTATGTCTCCTGTGTCTCTTCTGGCTCCATATGAATTTTAGGATTATTTTCTCTAGTTCTGTAAAGTATGATGTTGGTATTTCGATTAGGAGTGCATTGAATCTGTATAACAGATTTGGGAGTATGGCCATTTTGGCAATATTGGTTCTGCCTATCCAGGAGCAGGGGACATCTTTCCATTTTCTGATGTCCTCTTCAATCTCCTTTGCAGAGTTTTGTAATTTTCTTTGTACAGGTCTTTCATCTCCTTTGTTAGGTTAATTCCTAGGTATTTCATTTTTCTTGAAGCTACTGTTGATGATATTCATAATTTATTTCTCAGGTTCATCATTTTACACAAATTCTAATGATTTTTGCATGTTAATCTTGTATACTGCTACATTGCTGAAGTTGGTTATTAATTCTAAGAGCTTTTTGGTGACATTCTTTGAGTCTTCTATGTAGAATATGATGCCATCTGTAAATAATGATAATTTGAGTCTTTCCTTTCCTATATGTATCTCTTTTATTTCTTTCTCTTGCCTAATTTCTGTGGTTAATATTTCAAGTACTTGTTGAACAGAAATGGATGTCCTTGTCTTGTTTATGATTTTAGGGGGAATGCTTTTAGTTTTTTCTCTTTTAGTATAATGCTATCTGTTGGTTTGTCATAGTCAGGTGTAGTCCTTCTGTTCTTGTTTTCTTCAGAGTTTTTATCATGAAGGGTGTTGGATTTTGTCCAAAGCCTCTTGTGCATCTTTTGAAATGATTACATAGGTTTTGACCTTGCTCCTGTTTATGTGATGCATTACATTTATTGGCTTATGTATGTTGAACTGTCCTTGCATCTCTGGGATGAAGCCTACTTGATCATGATGTATGATCTTCTTGATGATGTGCTCCATTCCGTTTGCTAATAACTTGTTGAGGATTTTTGCATATTTTTGAACTCGAGAATGAATGTACTTTCGAAAAACAGTCCAATTGGGTGTTGAAAGAGAGCATTTAAGAAGTTCCTTCTGCTTTTCATGTCTGCTGCTTCTTTCCCAAGCACTGAGCCACTGCTCTTAATGGGATGCTTCCACTTTGCTGTTCCTCTACCACTCTGACCATCGTGTGAATCAAGACCATGACAGTTTAGCTTGGTTGCTTCTTGACTGGTAATTTATAGATAAAAGAATTTAGAGATTGGTTTCATATCTAATTTTTCATGTTTTATTTATCTTTTTGGTTCCCACCCTCTACTTTATATTAGTAACATGATAACAAGAATGAGAATCAAATAAATTAATTAGTCAAATCATACCACAAAATCCTTGCGTGTGGCATTCAGAGACAAAATATCTGATTATATCTTAATTAGTATTTTGATAAAAATTGAGAGAAGAAAGAGGACAGACTTTCGAAGTCAGGTCTATGTGAGTTCCAAGCCTGGCTCTACACTTAATGGCTGTTTAACCCTGGGTAAGTTACTGAACTTCTCTGTGTCGCTGGTCCTCATTTACAGAACTGGAGGTAAAAATATCCTTTTTCGGGGATTTTGTTAAGGTTAAACAAAATGCAGACAATACTTGGCACTTAGAAAGAACATAATATATGGTATCAAATATGTTTTCTCTTGTTCCAGGCACTTTGATACATAAATAGCAACTGCTGAACTGTGATAAATTGTCAAACACTATTTAAGACATTTTATTTATTCCTCACAACAATATTAGACCATATTATTATCCCCACTTCACAGATGAGATTACTGAGCCACAGAGAATTTCAATAATTTGCCTAAAGAACATAGCAAATGATCAAGATGAGATTGTGAGCCTTGACTGTCTGATTCTAAGACTAAATTCTTCATCACTATATTGTGCCAAAAAGCTCTAAAGGTATAAGACAGCTGGTCCATTATTATCACACACATCAAACAACCAGGACAGAATAAGTATTGGGCCACTCTATTGTAAATATCAAGCCAATTTAGAGAATGTGCAGTTCACTCTAAGTTACTAAATAGCCTAATTTTGCAAGGGGTACTTCATATTAGAAAGAAGACTTAAAAGTTTATGTAGAATTTTGTAGTTCTATACAGATTTTCCCATTTTAAACAAATGCAGTCTGAGCCCCCAAAAGGAAAAGGTCATGCTTTTAAAAGTCATAGCAACAAAACCAAAATAAAACTGAATTTTGACAATAAAAAGATGGACCTTTTACTGACATTCTTGGGGATTGTCTTAGTTTTTTTCTTCTTTGTTGGGACAAAACACCTGACACCCGCATCTTAAAGGAGGAGAGGTTCATTTTGGTTCACAGTTTGTAGAGGTTTCAGTTCATAGTCGGCTGGCTCCAAGGCAGGAACCATGGCAATGGGGAATGGCATGGGGCATGACAGCCAGGTAAAAGAGAGAACCTCAGCGGAGGAGCTGGAGTGGAGGATAAACGCTTCCAGGTGATATCCCCAGTGACTCATCCCTTCTGACCAATCCCTATCTTCTAACAGCAAGTCAGCCGTAGCATCCCTGTAATCTAACCACCTTCTAAAAGCCTCCCGAGTCGGCCATGAGACTCTTAGCGGACGTCAAGCTATCAAACATAACAGAGGTCATGCAAACAGGATAATGGAAGGAAAAAGTTCTTATGAAACAAATATTTAGCTAGGCCTGGTTGTACATGGGGACAGGTGAGGGGACAGGTGAGCATTGAGGCTGAGGGATTCCAAATTCAAGCCCTGCCTGATAAAATTAAAGTTATTCTCTTTCAAAAAAAAAAGAAGAAGAAGAACTAAAAGAGCTGGGGATGTAACTCAATGGGAGAGCACACCCCTGGGTTCAATCCCTGGTACTACACACACACACTCACAAAGAATATAATAAAAACTTTAGCTAATGAGGCAGGCTGTGCAGCAGAAGTGGTGTGTAGGTAAATATATGACAAGTCAATATATTTGTATATATAATGGGACCATTATCCTGAATACCAATTTCCCCAGTTTAACTGTTCTCATTTGTGCATTTAATTCTAAAAATTTTATCACTGTTATGGTTTGTGTCTGGATGTCCCCCCAAAGCCTCATGTGGTGGGAGATGGCTGGATCTAGAGTGTGTGATTACTAAATTGATCCATTGATCGGTTTGGCGTTGTTCTGCTGGGATCAAGGATGTGGGACTGAGATTGGGGGCGGGAGTGCAGGCCGCCCTGGGGCAGGTAGCCTAGATAGATACAGGAAGAAGCTTAACTAGCTGCTTGCTTGCATTGCTGATTTGCATACATTCCTTGCATCTTGCGGACTTTACTTTGCTGCCAGTGGGCTGCTGGTCTGCACGCTGCCCCGCCGCCTCGGACCCAGCGGACTATAGACTGAAACCTCTGCAGACTGTGAGCTAATAAACCTTTCTTCCCCTAACTTTGGGTGTCGAGTATTCTGTCCCAACAGCGAGAGAAAAGTAACTAAAACAATCACATATACATGTTCATGTATTCACCACCATAGTCAATATACAGAATGGTCGTATCACTACAAGGATTCCTCATATTGGCTGTAATAATACACTTTCCTCTTCACACCATGCTCTACACCCTTGTACCTAAATCCTGATAACTAGAAATCTGTCCTTCATTTCCATGATTTTCTCAACTCAGAAATATGACATTGCTTAAATTATTTGTGTTACTTTAAGGGATAGCCTTTTTTTTTTAATCATTCAGCATAATTCGATAGGGAAATGGTCGAGTCACTGAGAGCATTAATTCTCCATTCCTTTTTATTGCTAAAATAAGCAACCTTATAACAATGTAACAAAAATCTTTGTCATTTATCCATTGAAAGAAATCTGATTGTTTGCAGTTTGGGGCTAGTATGACTAAATATTCTAAGGGTATTCATGTACAGTTTTCTTTGTAAACATTTGTTTTCAGTTCTCTAGGATAAATGACCAGGAGTGCAATTTCTGGGGTATATAGTAATTTGTTTCACATGAAACTGCAAACCTGCTTTCCAGAGTGGCTCTATTATTTTATAGTCCCACCAAGAATATGCATGTGATCCAGATTTTCATTTCTTCAGCAATATTTGTGTCTTTTTCTATGTTTTCATATTAGCTTTTCTATTAGATGTGCTATTATAATTTATTGTGGTTTAAATATAAATTTCTTCAACGACTAGTTATATTTACATTTTTCATGTGCTTATTTTCCATTGCTATATCCTCTTTGGTAAAATGTTTCTTGGTTTCTTTTGTCCTTTGTTTATTTGGATTGTTTGGATTTTTTTAATATTGAATTTCTATACCCTAATCCTTTGCTGATTAGGTAGTTTATGTAGTTTGAAAGTATTTTTCCAATTTGATATTTTCCATATTCATATTATCTTTTATATAACAAAAGTTTTAAATTTTAATGAGGTGCAATTTATCAATTTCTTCTTTTTTTATGATTCATGTTTTGGTGCAATCTAACAACACTTTCCTATCTCTATACCCTAAAGATTTATCCTATGTTTTACCTTAAAGTTCTATCTTCTCCAATCCTGCAGAGTATCTCTTTGAGCAGTTTCCTAATCTCCTTTGCTATCCTTTCAAGTAATTCTGGAGTGTGGCTTACACTATTCTGCACCTTGGTGCCCCCTAGATTGGCTTTGGGGGAGTTGAGAGTTTTGGGAGGCATTTTGTTGCCTTTCCTTCTCATGTTTCTATTGATTTTATTAGTTTTGTTTTGTGCTGTGGCGATGCTTATAGTCTAAAGCTTTTGTTGCTAGTATAGAGATCTCTTTAGTTGCTTTTCAGTGCTGTACTTTGCTCATGATAACTGTAGTCCGTTGACACAGCCCCAAGATCTGACCATCTTTGTTATTTTGGGAAATGAAGGTGCACTGTAGTTAGCCCAGCAACCAAGTTCTCTGGGAATATACTCTAGTACTGTTAATGTCACAAAGGCAATCTGAGTTTTGGGTTACAGAGAAATACAACAGTTGTGTGACCTGTTAAAATACCAAGCGAATCAGCTGCAGAGCCGCAAGCAAGGAACCAGGAGTGGGGGTGGAAATGCTGATTGCCCATTCCTTTTTCCATGCTGTGTTCTGTCTCTTCAGTTTCACTGTAGGCTCCACTTTTCCCATCAAATCTTTCATGGATTGAAAGAATCCACTTCCCTCTTTTCCTTCCCAAATTTATTTTCCATTGTCTGAATTCCAAATCTTAGAGAGGCTGATTTTTGTTGCTTACTGCCTGCCATCTTCTGTAAAGTGTCCTTACCCATTTTAATGTGGATATTTTCTCACTGGCATCATGTGTAGGAATATCTCAAGTAGTTCCTGGAGCTCTCTCAGAAAGAATTGATCCATGTATTATGTAAGTGGGAAGAGGAACACTCAGGAGCCTCTTAATTCATCTTCATGGCATTGCTCTCTTCTCTCTCTTTTTCTACTGGTTGGTTTATATAAACTGTTGACCTTTCTTTATCTTTTCAAATCACCAAGTTCTGATTCCATTTGGATTTTTCTGCTGTTTTTTATTCTCTATTTCATTAATTTCCACTGTACTCTTTATTACTTCCATTGTTCTTTATAGTCATAAATTGTCCTGTAAGCACCGATTTAGTTAAATACTATAAATTTTGGTGTCACTCACTTTTATTTTCACTCATATTAATGTTTTTTTCTCATTTTTCATTTTGATTTCTTCCTCGACCAGTTGGTTATTTAGAAATGTAGTATTTCAAATGCAAATATTTGTAGGCTTCCTCAAGTTTTCCTGCTGTTGATTTTCAACTGAATTCCTTTGCATTGAAGTGTATACTGTGGATTATTTCTGTGTTTTAGATGTATTGAAGTTCGTTTTATGACCTTGGTTATCATCTATCATGAAGAACTGTTCGTGTGCCTTAGAGAAAAACATGTATTCTTTTGTTGTTGGATACAATGTTCTGTCAATCTTTGTTGAGTGTAGTTTGTAAAGTGGTCTTCTTTTTTGTTACTGTTATGTCAAATTAGTCTATCAATTGTTGAAAGTGAAGTATTGGAATAACTAATTCTTATTGAATCCGGTTTTTCTTTTTGTTTCTCTCAGCTTTGCCCTCATGTAGTATGAAGCTCTGCTATTATGTGCCTAAGCTTCTAATTGTTTAATTTTCCTGATCGATCATTTTATCATTATAAAATGCTTCTCTTTAGTAACTTTCTTTTTTTGTTTTAATGCTTACTTTTTCTAATATTAGCATAGCCACTTCAACTTTACTGTGGTTTCTGTTTGCATGGCATATTTGTCCACTTTAAAACATCATGTTAATCCATTTGTATCTTTGGATCTGAAAGACATTGCTTGTGCACATTCTACAGTTGGATATTGAGTGTCACACAGTCTAACACTCTCCATTTTGATTGGGTTGCATAGTTCATTTTAGTTTAATATTATTGTTATAATTGGCTTACATCTGCTATTTTACTTTTGTTTCCTTTGTCTCCTATCTTTTTTTACTTCTGTTTCCTTCATATTTTTCTTTTTATTGAGTATTTTACAATGTTGAATTGTCATTTCTGTAGTGATTTCTTTATATTATCCATAGTTATTTTCTCAGTGATTCCTCTAGAGTCTATGTGCATCTTAATTTAGCAGAATCAACAGACTATTTATACTAATTTAAATCTAATTTTTTTTTAATTTAATTCTAATTGAGTGTATTCTAGAACCACTGCCAAGGTGGTCAATCTGAAATTCAAAATCATATCTAGAAAAGTTATTTTCCAAAAACAAAGATAAAATAAAGACATTGCAGATTACCGACAATATAATTTATTGTTATCTGTTTCACCATCTCAGAAAAACTAAAGCATCACACCTTGCCATTTGCAAAAAAATGGATGAAATAGAACACATTTTAGTATGTTAAAAAAACCACAAGAGACCAAGAAATGCAAAACCGATCCTAAGCAACAGGGGAAAAGCAGGGGGCATCACAGTCCCCGACATAAAACTATACTATAAAGCTACAGTATTAAAGACAGCATGGTACTGGCAAAAAGACAGACCTGAGGATCAATGGAATAGATTGGAGGATACAGAAACAACCCCAAACACACTCAAATACCTCATCTTTGACAAAGGAGCCAAACACCTTCACTGGAAAAAGGATAGCCTATTTAATAAATGGTGCTGGAAAAATTGGCTAACCACATGTCGAAAACTAAAACTAGATATATGTCTCTCACCATGTACTAAACTCAAATCAAAGTGGATCAAAGATCTAAACATTAAAACAGAAACACTAAATTTACTGGAGAATACAATAGGAAGAACCCTCCAAGACCTAGGTGCAGGAAAAAATTCATGAACAGAACCCAGACTGCACAGGAAACAATACAAAGAACCAGTGCTTGGGACCACGTGCTATTAAAAAGCTTTTGCACAGCAAAAGAAATCACCAACAGACCAGGATGAAAACCCACAGACTGGGAAAAAATTTTTGCTAGCTATCCATCGGACAAAGGATTAACATGTAGAATATACAAAGAACTCAAAAAAATTAAACCTCTCAAATTTAAAGACCCAATCCAAAAATGGGCAACTGAAATGAATAAACATTTCTCAGATGAAGAAATAAAAATGGCAAATAAATATATGAAAAAATGTTCAACATCACTAGTCATCCGAGAGATGCAAATCAAAACAACGTTAAGATTCCACCTCACTCCAGAAAGAACCGCGGATATGGAAAAATCAACCAATAACAAATGCTAGAGGGGCTGTGGGGAAAAAGGAACACTCCTCCACTGTTGGTGGGAATGCAGAATGATCCAGCCACTATGGCAATCAATATGGAGATTCCCCAAAAAACTACAACTGGAGGTTCCATTTGACCCAGCTATTTCCCTACTGGTGATCTTCCCAGAAGAATTAAAATTGTCATACCATAGGGATGTATGCACCACCATGTTCATAGCAACACAATTTGTAATAGCTAAGTCTTGGAAACAACCTAAATGCCCAACAACCAACGAATGGCTAAAGAAAATGTGGTTTTTCTACACAATGGAGCACTATACTGCCATAAAAAGGATAAACTAGAGTCATTCATATATAAATGGATGTTTCTTGAGAACATACTTTTAAGTGAAATAAATCAGACACTCATGAGTACACATCGAATTGTCTCTCTGATATGAGAAATCATAACTGTAAATAAGGACAAAGAGGTGTAATAGATGTTATATAAAAGGAAGATAATATACAAAGGAGAGGAGTACTAGAAAGAAAGAAGGGGAAAAGCAGGAAGGCAACAAAGGAAAGAAAAGGGAAAGGGAAAATATGGAAAATTAAGAATAAACCTGCTCTGATTAGGGAGGGAGGGAACAGAGGAGAGGGGCGAGGAAGAGGGGGGAGAACCAAGATGCATCATATACAGGTACAAAATAAATGTGATGAATGTAACCATTATATGTAAAATGTACCAATACATGTTCTTGGTTTAAAATAAAATAAAATAAAACTCAAACAAAAAAAAGTAAAAATTAAAAAGACAAGTATCACATGCTCTCTTATATGCCGAAGTTTTAAAATGTCAATTTGAATATAGAATAGTGATTACTAGAGGTCAGGAAAGGGAAGGAGGAGATGGGTAGAAAGAGTATATTTGACTAGTGCCCACTGTATGAATTTATAAAAATGTACTATAAAAACCTGTTAATATGTATAATTATTGTTATATGTATTAGTCAAAGAAATTTTAAAATAATTTGATGTTAATCAAAGAAATTTTAAAATAAAGTACATGTGTAAAAGGTGGATAGATTATGAAGGCTCTACACATACAAGCGCAGTTCAAACATGAACCATCAAGCATTTAAGTGATCACTGTAGACTCTTCATCAGAGCAGTGATATATAGAAACAGTATTTTAAGATTAGCCTGGCTATCTTTAATAAATGGTGCTGAAAAAATTGGTTTGCCACATGCTGAAAACTAAAACTAGATACATGTCTCTCACCATGTACTAAACTAAGATCGAAGTGGGTAAAAGATCTAAACATTAAAACAGAAACACTAAATCTACTGGAAGATAGAATAGGAAGAATTCTTGAAGACATAGGGGTAGGAAAAAAAATTTATGAACAAAACTCAGACTACACGGGAAATAGCACAAAGGATCAGCGCTTGGGATCACAGCTGATTAAAAAGTATTTGCACAGCAAAAGAAATCACCAAAAGAGTGGCACGAAACCCCACAGAGTGGGAAAAAAATTTTACCAACCATTCCTCAGACAAAGATATAACATCTAGAATATATAAAGAACTCAAAAAAGTCAGACCCCCCCAAATTTAGAGACTCAATCAAAAAATGGGCATCTGAAATGAATAGACACCTCTTAGGTGAAGAAATACAAATGGCAAACAAATAAATGAAAAAGTGTTCAGCATCACTGGTCATCTGAGAGATGCAAATTAAAACAACTTTAAGATTTCATCTCACTCCAAAAAGAGTGGCTATCATCAAGAAATCAACCAATAACAAATGCTGGTAGGGCTGTGGGGAAAAAGGAACCCTCCTCCACTGTTGGTGGGACTGTAGACTGGTTCAACCATTGTAGAAATCAGTGCGGAGATTCCTAAAAAAACTACAACTAGAGGTTCCATTTGACCCAGGTATTCCTCTGTTTGGTATCTTCCCAGAAGAATTAAAAACACCATAGCACAGTGATATATGTACAACCATGTTTATAGCAACACAGTTTGTAATAGCTAAGTCTTAAAAACAACCCAAATGTCCAACAACTCACGAATGGCTAAAGAAAATGTGTTTTTTCTATACAATGAAGTATTACTCTGTCATAAAAAAGGATAAACTTGAGATATTTATAGGTAAATGGATGTACTTTGAGAACATACTTTTAAGTGAAATAAATCAGAGACACATGAGTACATATTGAATTCTTTGGTATGAGAAACTGTAAGTGTAAATAAGGAAAAGAAAGTATAATAGATACTAACTACAAGAAAGATAATATTCAATAGGGAGGAGAATTAGAAAGGGAGGAGGGGAAAAGAAGGAAAGGAAAAAGAAAAGAAAGGGGAAAAGGGGAAAATGTAAATAAAGCTACTGTAAATAGGGAAGGGAGGGGGCATGAAAGGGAGGGGTGGGGAAGAAGAGGGGGAAACCAAGATGTATCATGTACAGGTACAAATTAAGTATGATGAATGTGATCACTATGTATACAATGTACCAATACATGTTCTTGGGGGGGGAAGATTACTCTGGTTACAATCTGCTGCAGATTTCTTTTTTTGTGTGTGTGTGCCAGGGATTGAGCTCAGGGCCTTGTGCTTGCAAGGCAAGCACTCTAACCACTGAGCTAAATCCCCAGTCCTGCAGATTTATTTAGATGTTCAAGTTATTTTATATGTTTATAATGTAGTTTCAATTGATAGATGTTACATCATCTACCATACATTGTGTTGTTGATTGAAATACTGAACTGTACAAGCTCCAGGACTGGGAACACATCATTCATTCAGTTATACCTCAAGTTAGGGCTATGAATACAAAATACATCCTTAAACCAAATCTCGCTCCAAGGTCGGTATCTGACAGGAAGCATGCCATTACCACAGTGTCATGCAAATTTTCTCCGTGTCTAAACCTATTTACTATATCCCTGAAATGAAGCAAAAACTCAAATGCTTTCAGGTTTTCGCCATTTGCTAGTCAGTAAACACATTATAAGGAAATTTCATTTTTTAATTTTTATTTACTTAATGTTTTGTGGCATTAAGGATTGACCCAGGATCTCATGCATGCTAAACAAATGCTGTGCAAATGAGCCACATCTCTGTGCCTAGAATGAAGTTTTAAATGATCTAAGATATCAAACTCCATTTATGTAGAGACTGTCTCAACAAGGATAAAAGTTACTCCAAGAGAAAAAAAGAATTATAAAAGTTATGAGAAAGCTACTAGTGACAGGGAACAGGAGATGGTATATTCCAGACAGAAACCACTGTGTCAGAGGCCTGTGAGAATTTAGAGGGAGACTATCCTTAACTGTTTATGGCTGAATTTTGTGTGTTTTTGGCATGCAGCCTTGTATCACTTGCTGGCTTCAAAACTAAAAATACATGATCCATATTATAAAAGTTGAAAACCTGTCTATTTAACAAGCAGTGTAGGTAATGATAAGAAGGAATGTTAATCTCTGCCTGTCCCTCCTGTCTCAGTCTTCCCCACTTCCTCACAGTTGGATCCTACAAGCACAACACTCTACCACCATTTCTGTGCCAAGGCCTTTCTGGTCCCATTTCACTTTACCCCACCCCCTTTCTTTGGCCTTTCCTTTTCTTCTTTTCCTTTCCTTCTCTCTTTTCTCTTCTCTTCTCTCCGTTTATTTTTTCAATACTGGTTACTGAACCTAGGGCCTTTGCACTAAGCTACATCTTCAGCCCTTTTTTATTTTTAGAGAGGGTCTCACTAAGTCACTAAACTGCCCAGCCTGGACTGAAACTTGTCATCCTCCTGACTCAGCCTCCCAGACTGCTGGGATTACAGGAATGTGCCACCATGCCTGGCCCTACCACATTTTCAACTCTTACTGCAGGATGTACTTTTTGCTAACCCTACAGATGTGTTTTAAAAAGTATGGCCTTTCTGGGTTTGGGGATTTAGCACAAGTGGTAGAGTGCTTGCCTAGCAAGCACAAGCCCCTGAGTTCAATGCCCAGCAACCAAAAAAAAAAAAAAAAAGTGTGCCATTTTTCCATATCCATGTCAGTGCCAAGAAGAATATGCTGAAGTCCTTTAAATTACCAGAAAATTATGTTTCACTCCTTTGATGAGGTCTATCTTTCCTATCTTTCATTATGGATCATATTTACATAATGTTTGGGCAACACTGAGACCAAAACTGGATATGGTGACACTCTTATAAAACTTAGAGTGAAAGAAAAATGTGTACTAAAGGAATTACTTGACATAATGAAATAAACACATACCAGGGAGCTAGAAAATCCAGGGTCTAGGTTTGACTCTGTTGTTAGCTTTCTTCCAAGCCTTAGAAAAATCCCCACTCACTTCAGGTCCTCAATTCTTGTGCCTATAAATGGGTCTTTTCCCATTGTGTCATTGTATGCTTTTGCTTCTGACTGTCTCCTACCCAATTATTTTCCAAATCCCAACATACTTTTGCCTTTTAATGACATCAGTGTGTTGTTGATTCAAATTTTGCTTGTGATCCACATTGTTTTCCTACAGTCTTTCTAGATATTTTTCTTAATGATTAACAGATCTATGTCTTGACTTTTGGTTTTTGTTACTTAGATTTTTTGGCACTCATGTAAAAGAATAGTGTGATCATTTTTCTTCATGTGTCAGATAATAAAGGGAAATAAGATTCCTTTTTCAGACATATGTAAAAGCTGCTATCCTGTGACTTTCTGTGAGATGCAGGTAAGAGGCTGGCAGTGATTGCTGCATTTCTGATAGAGTTTGGAGGATTAGAAACAAAATGTTATGTCCCTTTTGAATATAGAAATTTTTAAAAGAATGTCAAGTTGGTAAGCGTATTGGTTCAAGGGTCTCAATCTAGATGTACCTGACCATACTGAGAAATGCCTATTCAATCTTTCATGCATCCTGGTTTCATTATTACCTTCTTCTTCTTCTTTCAAAAGTGTCTGTGTAAGAGACTGTAGAGGAGGCTATTGCTGTGAACCGTGAGTCTTCTGATTAAAATGATGGTGGAAAAATGCTCCTGGAGAATAGGGAAGATATATGTGAACCACTCACTATCTATCACTTACTTGGCACTTAAGGTATCTTTTTATGTGTATTTGTTTTTTCTCTTTAGCTAAAAATGTACTTTCTGAGGTTAGCAAACCCATAGCTCTTTGGATCTCTTTTAAAACCTAACAGAACAAGATGTCATACCAGCACACTGGCTAGCCCACACTAGATTGTTACAACTATGCTAGGCAGTGGAGATCCTTAGTCACAACCTGAACACTCCAGTCCACTTACTTCTGGAAAAATTCTGACACAGGCTGGCCTACATTATAATGAGGAAATCCCATACTGATTGTGAGGACAAAAAATAAACTTGCTGTCCGAAGGAACTGAATAAATCATGTTCTGTGACTTTCCTGGGGCTATATAGTAGGGATATAAAGATAAACAAATTACGGGTTTTGTCCTTGAAAACAATAGAAATATAAGCACATAAAGATTCTGTCCAGCTGGGAAAGGTGTCACACACCTGAAATCACAGCACTCTAGGAGGCTGAGGCAGGAGTAGCATATAGCCAAACCTAGCCTGAGCAAATTATTGAATTGGAGAAACAGATTTTAAAAGGTGCTGGATGTATAGCTCAGTGTGAAGGTCTTGGGTTCAATCTTCAGAAGAAAGAAAGAAAAAAGAAAAAAGAAAGGAAGAAAGAAAGAAAGGAAGGAAGGAAGGAAGAAAGAAAGAAAGAAAGAAAGAAAGAAAGAAAGAAAGAAAGAAAGAAAGAAAGAAAGAAAGAAAGAAAGAAAAGAAAAGAAAAGAAAAGAAAAGAAAAGAAAAGAAAAGAAAAGAAAAGAAAAGAAAAGAAAAGCCCCAATCCCTGCGCTGAGACAATCAAACTCTAGCAAAGCTTATTTCAGCATACACCTATGTCTATACCATGATCTCAGACACACTAAAAATTCCTCCTGGAGAAAGCTGACCACTGCCAGAAGAATTTCTTGTTTGTTTCAGCCAACATCTGAGCTAGGCTTCTGAGTTTAGTTCCATAAAGCGTTTGCTAAGAATGGCTTACAATAGTGAATCCGTCATCTGTCATTTTCAGATACCTTTTGTATCTCCTGCAACTCAAAAATGTCTGTCTCTAAATCCAGAAAGTCATTCCTTTGAAATAGAATCATCAGGAATAGGGCCTCCATTTCCCAGTGTATATAGGTAAATAGAATCTTATCTCTTGTAACTGCCAAACAGCAGGCACAAATAGCATAATGACATTTACATTGACAAACTCCTTGTAATTCTTCACTCAACCTCCTTCCCTCTCCACCTTCCTACTTCTTTATTCTTCCTTTAAAACACCTAGTTAATTATGCACAAATCAGAATGGATCTCAACCTTTTATTCTCAAGTAAGAGAAAAAAAATCTGTAACACTTTAATCAATGTCTAGCTTTGTTTAACAACTTTAAGGTAATTAAAAAAATAAGTGGGTGACAGGTAAGAATTTGATTTCAAAATTATAGTTAGTAGGGGCTGGGGATTTACTTCAGTGGTTAGAGTGCTTGACTAGCAAGCGCAAGGCCCTGAGTTCGATCCCCTGTACCAACAACAACAAAAAATATAGTTTTTGTTAGGATAGTAGTGGACATAGGATGCCATAGATACACTTGAAAAGGCAAGTCGTTAAAGGCTTCTTAGAAGGGACAACCTTAAGGAGTCAACCTTAAGGGACAACCTTAAGGAGTAAGTGATAATTAGATGAAGTGGTGGAAGAAAAAAAGTTCAATGTTCAAAATGCATGTGCAGAAAGAGAATTAGAGAACATGAGTCCCAGTACACTACAGGAATGCCCATGTAGCTGAAATGCAAAAGAGAATAAAGAGGAGTAGTAAAAGACACCGATGTACAGCATCCTGGTCACAGAAGGCATTGTATCTTCTAATAAATAATTCAGAGTATTCCTTTATTCACTGTGAGTTCCATGAAAACAGAGACCATGTCTGGATTTGCTCACCTTTTGATTCCTCCATGCTCTGCAGAGTGTCTAGTTAATAGTGGGTGGCCAATAAATATCTTTCAAATAATAGAAAACATAAAAGAGCAATGTAGAATCACTGATGAATTTGAAGTAGACATGTTATGTAATTGTATATGCTCTTTCAGATAAATCTCTTTGGCAGCATTGAGGATTATGAATTTGGAGATTGGGCTGGAGGCAATGCAAACACTTAGGAGGCTATCGCAGTAGTCTGGTGAGGTGCAATAACAGCCTGACTTACTATCCAAAAGAATAAATTCAAGACATATTTTGAAGCTATAGTAAGTAGAAATACGAGAAAAGGTAAAGGCTAGGAAAATTGCTGTTATTTTCTTGGCTTTGATGACTAGTGGCATCCAATCTTGACATTGATTTAGATGAAGAGGATTTTTTTGTTTCGTTTTCAGGGGGTGGTGCTGGGGGTCGAACTCAGGGCCTTGCGTTTGCTAGGCAAGCACTTTACCACTGAGCTAAATCCCCAACCTGATTTAGATGAAGAGTACTGGAAGAGAAGAAAATTTGACAGGTGATTATGAGTTCAGCTTTGAGGACGCTACATTGAAAATGTCATTTGACGTTCTTAAGAGGAGAACCAGTAACATAGAGTTACTTCCAGGCCCATGACTTTAAATACCATTTATATTAAATAACTCCTGAATTTCAATCTCTAATACCATTTCCTACCATTGTTGAGGTCCTGGGTTCAATTTTAGGCTTGGCTGTACAACTTCACTTGTAGTCTGATAAATACCTTGAAATAATATATTTATTTATACCTATGAAGGTTTTCTTCATTAGTATTCCCCACTTTAATAAATATCATCACCATTTCCTCAGTTGCTCAGTCTAAATCCTTGGAATGAATCTTTCTTTTTAATGTCTTATTCTCAATTTATGAGAAAATCATCAATTTTACCTTAAAATTATATCCCAAAATGAACTATTTCTCACCAAATCTATTACCTTCAATTTGTTGATATCCCACCATCTCTTGCTTCAATTATTGAAACAGGCTCATAACTAGTCACTTTGCTTTTATTATTGCCTCCTGTAGTAGTTCCCTGTGGCTGCTGTAACACAAACATAGAGGCTTAAAAGAACATGCTTTATTCTCTTACAATTCTGAGAATCGAAAGTCCAAATTACATTTCACGGAGCTAAAATCAAGGTTTTGGAAGGTCACACTTCCTGAATAAGCTCTAAAGAAGAATCTGTTTCCTCACCTTTTTCCACACCTAGAGCTGGATTCTTTGTATCAATAGGCTTATGGTCCCTTCTTTTGTCTTCAAAACCAGGAGCATAGTAACTTGCTTCAATGAACACATAACATCCTTCTCTGTCTATAAAGATATTTGTGATTTCATTTAGAATGTAGTCCAGATAAACAAGGATAATCTGCATCTCAACTCCATAACTTAATTGTATTTACGAAGACTCTTTGGTTATCTTCACAGGTCTCCAAGATTAAGATCTGGATATCACTGAGGTCTATTACTCAATCTACCATAATAAAAAATGTAATTAATTTTCTTGATTTTGTTTCTGGTTACATTCAGTGTGGCGCTAGGAGCAGATGTCAATGGTAGAGTGCTTGCCTACCATTGTTGAGGCCCTGGGTTCAATATACAGCACCACCAAAAACAAACAAATAAACAACAACAAAAAAACCCTCTTTTTACACGGCAGAAAGATCTTTACAAAATCTTTTTGTCATCTGTCTGTTTAAATCTATCCAATGCTTACTAACTGTTCTTAAAATCCAATAAAATAAAAACCTAAAGACTCATATTCAGAATACAAATATATAAATCAATGACATACTACATGATAGATAAAAATGGATAAAAGACTTCAACATCTCTACTAAAGAAGACTTCAAATTGCCAATAAGCTATGACGAGATTCTCATCCTCATTAGTCATCAAGAAAATGTATGCTAAAACCAGTGAGATAGCACTGTGCATGTACTAAAATAGCTAAAGTTTTTTTTAAAGAAAAAACATGTAAAAATTGTCAGTGATGAGAAGTAATCTGAACACAAACTTAGTGCTAATGTAAACTAGTACAACCACTTTAGAAGACTGTTACAGGCTGCCAACACAAAACACATATTTTCCCATGATCCAGAAATTCTACTCCTAGGTAAGTACCAAAATAGAAGTGAATACTATGCGTGTTCACTCAAAATAAATGAACTAGAATATTTTTATTAGGGTTATTTATAGTAGCTCCAACCTGAAAAATAATCAAATGCTTGACAATATTAGTAGATAAGCAAATGCCTGCATGCAAGATATAAAAGGGCAATTAATGTGTTACAAATGCATTCGATAACATGACAACCATAAATATAACATTGAATGAAAGATCCCAGGCCAAACATAGAAAATATGTATATTTTGTTTATATAAAGTACAAAATAAGTGAAAATCATCTCTAGTGGCAGAGATAAAAATAATGGTTACCTTTAAAAAGATACTCTATTGATTGAAAGGAGATATAATGGGATCCTTCAGAATAATGACAATATTAATTTTCTTGATTTAATTGCTGGTTACATTCAATGTGTAAAGATTTACTTAGCTAGGTATTTGTGATATGTGCTGTTCTCTCCATATAAGTTATACTTCAATAAAAATTAAAATGAAATTCATACTCCTTACCCTGATCGATAAGACCCTATGTTACCTGGTCCCTACTTATCTCTCAGACTTATCTATATCCATCTCTTACCTCTCCACTCTGCTACAGCTACATTGGCTCTTTGCTGTTTCTGGAACACTCTAAGCATGCCCTTGTTGGAGACTTTACATTTATATACCCTCTTCCTATCACATTTCTTTTCCAGATAGACATAGAGCTAGCTACCTCATTTCACGAAATTTCTGCCCAGATACCATCTTCTTAGAGACCTTGTCATAATTATCCTCTTTAAAACTGCTCCTTTTTGTCTACTACTGTGTAAATTTACACAATTTCTACTGAAAACACTTGCATTAGAGCTATACTACTAACACATTTTAAGAGTATAATACAGCATTGTTAACTACAGGCACAATATTGTATACCATCCCTACAATTTAATCATTTAGTTTTATGTTTGCTAAAATCCA